>ML302174.1:0-64407 GCA_005239505.1 Nicotiana paniculata | reverse complement strand
CCTAAGCCGGCACCTTTTATATTTGAAGAACCATCGGTGAAAAAGGTCCATAGGCCTGGATTAACACCGTTAAGGAGTTGTAACTCTTTTTCTACTTCAGATATAATGCTATTACTAAAGTCAGCAACAAAATCAGCTAGTATTTGAGACTTAATTGCAGTCCTAGGCTGATAGATTATTTCATGCTCGCTTAATTCTATGGCCTACTTGGCTAATCTTCATGACAATTCCTGTTTATACAGAATATTTCTTAAAGGATATGAGGTCACAACGGTGATTGAGTGGCATTGAAAATAGGGTCGTAATTTTCCATATGCCATTATTAAAGATAAGGCTAACTTTTCCAGATGTGGATATCTAGGCTCAGCATCTAGCAAAGTTTTACTTACATAATAGATAGGTGATTTTTTACCTTTTTCTTCTCTTACCAATACTGCACTTACAGCAATTTCTGATACAGCCAAGTAGATGTACAATATTTCCCCTTCTTTTGGCTTTGAAAGCAGTGGCGGTTTCGATAGATAAATCTTTATATTCTTGAGGGCTTGCTTACATTCTTCAGTCCATTTGAACTGATTCTGGTTTATGAGAACTGAGAAGAATTTAAAACTTTTTTCGGAAGATTTAGAAATAAATCTACCAAAAGATGCTATTCTCCCTGTCAGTCTTTGAACTTCCTTTTTATTTGTTAAAATATCAGGTATTTCCTCTATGGCTTTAATTTGAGCGGGATTTACCTCTATTCCTCTATTTGATACAAGGAAAACAAAAAATTTGCATGATTGCACTCCAAAAGCGTATTTCTCTGGATTTTAACTTCATATTATACATGCGTAAAATATCAAAAGCAGTAGAAAGGTGCTGGAAATGGTCTTGTGCTTGTGTTGATTTTACCAACATGTCATCAATTAGACTTCCATCGTCTTTCCAAGATGTTCTTGGAACATTTTAGTTACTAACCTTTGATAGGTGGCTCCAGCGTTTTTAAGCCAAAAGGCATAACTTTATAACAGTAAGTCCCCCTGTTTGTAATGAAGGAAGTTTTTTCTTCATCTAAGGGATTCATTTTAATCTGATTATAACCAGAATATGCATCTAAGAAGCTTAATAATTCATGACCTGCTGTGACATCAATCATTTGATCTATATGCGGCAATGGGAATGAATCTTTGGGGAATGCTTTATTTAAGTTAGTATAATTTACGCATACTCTCCACTTGCCATTCTTTTTAGGTACTACCACGGTGTTTGCTAACCAGTGAGGGTACGTTACCTCTCGTATCGAACCAATCTTCAAGAGTTTCTATACCTCTTCGTCGATCATTTGGTTCTTGAATGGTCCTTGCTTTCTTTTCTTCTGCTTAACAGGTACGAAAGATAGATCTTCATTTAGTTTATGAGTCATCACTTCTAGTGGGATGCCTGTCATATTTGAGTGGGACCATGCAAAGCAGTCTGCATTAGCCTTTAAATAATCAATAAACTTACCTCTTCGAGCGGGGCCTAGCCTCGTGCTTATATACACTTTCTGCTCAGGCTTTTGTTCGGATAATGGAACAGCTTCGAGCTTCTTCGTAGTTGTTTTGATGTGCTCATCTTCCTTCGATTCACGAATGACGTCCGGTCTGGAATCTATATCTGTGTGGTATAGTACACCATCCGTGATAACTTGATTCTCCTTCTCGTAGGTATTTTCTTCCGTACCTATTTCAACAATAATACCTTCCGTACCTATTTGGGTAGTAATTTCTTCCATGCCCGTTTGGGCGGCTTTACCTGCTTGGGAGATTCCCTTATCTCGTAATTCTTCTACCTCTATTTTCTTGTTGTAGTGTACCACATAGTTTATATTTCTTGCGGTCTGCTGATCGCCTTTGATTTGTTGAATCCCCCATTCAGAGGGGAATTTAATTACGTGATGCAACGTGGAGGGTATCACTTTCATGTCGTGGATCCACGGCCTTCCAATGATCACGTTATAACCCATGTCAGTATCGATGACTTGGAACCTGGCACTTTTGATCACCCCCTCAGCATAAGTGCTAAGCTCAATTTCTCCTTTTGTTATAACTCTATATTTATAAAACCCTTATATGGCTCGCGCTTTGGGGATTACTTGATTCCCCAGTAGCATTTCTTCCACGACTCTCAGCAAAATGACATTGACTGAACTACTTGGATCAATCAACACTCCTTTTACGTTAGTGTCATGAATAAGTAAAGATATTACCAGAGCATCGTTGCAACATTAATTCGCTGATATCTGCTTCATCGAAAGTTATATCATCTTCTTCCATATTTTCACGAGCCCGTTTCCCATGTGTAATTGTGCACTTTGTGGTTGTTTTGCAAATCACTCCGTTTACTTCTTCACCCTCGTGTATCACGTTGACGGTTCGTTTTGGAGAAGGAGGCTTTCGGGGCTCCTTCCTGTTCCTCATATATGCCTTTTTACCTTACTAAACAATTCTGTTAAATATCCCTGTTTTAATAAATTTTCTACTTCACCTTGTAAATATATGCAATCCGCAGTTTTGTGCCCACGATCGTTATGAAATTCACACCAGTGATCTGGGTTTCTTCTACTTGGATTTCACCGCATCTCTCTGGGACACTTAAACTTGTCTCCCATGTTCCTCAATATTGAGACAAGTTCAGTAGTACTTACATTAAACGAATTATCCCCAATTTGAGTACTACCTCTAGGTAGTTCCTCTCGATCTTTTCTAGACCTAGATGAGGATGAGACTATGTCTCTTCCTTGTGGTCTATAGTCCGACCTAGTGTTTTCGAACTTGGGGCGGATATCGCGTCCCGAGGGTCTTAGGTAAGGATCATACATGTTTTTACCTGATCTTCTTTCTGATTCAGGACGTCTGGATCTGTAATGATCTTCATCTCTCGAACGAGCAATGATATCTTCTTCTATTCTGAGTTTAGTACTGTACCTGTTATATACATCGTGCCATGTTGTAGCGTGGAATTCTCTTAGACTTTCCTTAAGTCGTCTCGTGTCTTCTGAGCTTTTATCATTTAGGTTGCTTGCAAATGCCATGGCTACCCAATTATCAGGCACCCTGGGTAACTGCATTCTTTCTCGTTGAAACCTGCCTACAAATTCACGGAGTAGTTCCATCTCTCCTTGTATTATTTTGAATGTCTTCCATTCTCTTCTCAACTTTTTGTGCACCAAAGTGTGCTTTTATAAACGAATCTGCAAGCTCAGCGAAAGAGTCAATAGAATTTTTAGGGAGAGGAGAATACCAGGTTAGGGCTCATTTGGTAAGTGTTTCCCCAAATTTTTTGATAAGGACTGATTCAATCTCTTGTTTCGTTAAGTCGTTGCCTTTTACCCCAGTAGTGAAAGCAGTCACATGGTCGCATGGGTCAGTTGTTCCATCATATTTGGGAATGTCAGGCATTTTAAACTTCTTGGGTATAGGCAAGGGTGCCACACTTGGCTTCCAAGGTTGTTGAGAATATCTATCAACATCGATGCCTTTGATGATAGGTGGTACTCCAGGAATTTGTTCGATGCGATCGTTCTGCTCCTTTATCTGTTTCTGCATGGTTAGCAGTAAATTTTGTAATTCTGAGTTATTAGATATACCTGGTCTCGTTTCGAGAGATTCATTAGGAGTATCTCCTCTTCCTGAGTTTGCCAACCCAGACTAAGGATTTTCCATGGTGATGGTGTTATTGGGGGATGGCGTCGGCGGTGTAGGTAATGCGGACGGTAATCCTCTCGAAAATTCTTGTAAATCTTGTCTCACATACTCTGAAATCATTTGCTTTTCATGATCTTCTTCCACATTTTGATCATTGTCACCATTGTTGTTATTGGACCTTTCTGGGGATTGTTCCCTCGAACCACGTGGAGTTCCTGAAGGCGATGGAACTAGGGTTCCACTCCTTTTCTAGCTGTTGTCGTTGGAGTTTGACATAATTCAGAGGATATCACTTGAAAAGTAAACAAAGATTGTCAGATTCCCGGTAATGGAACCAATCTGTTTAACCAAAGAATTAGCCCCTTTGACTAAAGCTTATTTTTAAGATGAATACGGGTTACTGATAATCAAAGTAATGAAGAAAAATGAATAATAGACAATATTGCAGATATAAAAATTGAAGTTAATTGTATTCAAGAATCAGATGCCTTTACAAGTTGTATTCCCCTCCCTTATATAGGAGATTCTTTTAACGTACGACTCTTGCTATGGTTACTCATTAATGACTAATTATGACATTAGTGAGGCGTTACAAAGGATACTGGTAATTGGGGTTCGGTTACATAATGTTCGAGTAATCAATTGTGGGTCCTTGAATCTGCCCGTAGCTTTGTCTAGATTCATTATGACAGTGCCTCTCTCCCGTTTTGATCAAGTTGAGTTTCCCGTGGCTGATAAGTTCGTGGGTTTACTAAACCGTGCCTCTTTGTACGGTATCTCTTCAAAGAATCACATCCAGCTGTCGCGTTTTCCAGTGTCCACGTGACTGGCTGAGTTGTCAAAAGTTGGCTTACGTAAGAAACTTTTTTTTACCAATACAACTATTATGTCCGGGTAGTTAGGCCCACATGATGCCTTTTGTTTTACTTGATATGAACTATAAGCTTAATGAATTAACGTTACATGTTGCTTATTTCCCCGAAGTTATGGAATTTGAGAAAAACTTGTAAGGAATTGTTCACCGAAAAGTATTTTCTTTTAAAAGGGATAACGTCTGTGCATGTGACCACTTCGTAATTTACATTCCGCGAGCAGAGTGTGATTACCCCCACTCTTATGGGAACGGGCCGTACGCCACGATGGATTGAGAGATGCACTTTTGGTACAGGCCGGTCGATCATTGGCAGTGCATAGAGAGTATTGAGAGATGCACTTTTGGTACGGGCCGTTCGATCCTCGGCAGTCCATAGATGTGAGCACTTTGTGGAGAGATGCTCTTTTTGTACTGTTCGTTTGATCCTCGGCAGTGCACGGACGTGAATATCTTATGACTCCGGCCGGTTGTCCTTACCCTGCATGCATGAGATTTATTTGTTACTAAATTCATGGATATTGATCTGACAGATATTTGGGGAAAAGTGAAGTGGTAATTATTTTATTCATTCCCAGTATTCTTCATGGATTTCAGTACCTTACATATATACTTGTTTCTTCACTGTCTTTGCATGCCTACCGTTTCTATTATATTCTGTTAAATTATACTGTTGGACCTTAGTGAGTGTCATGTGGACCTCTCATCACTACCTCTTCGAGGTTAGGCGGGATACTCACTGGGTACATGTATAGTTATGTACTCATACTGCACTTCTGTACTTAATTGTACAGGTTCTGAGGCTGGTGCTTCTGGTTATCTGACCGGAACTTGGCTTATATTTTGGACCTAACTCCACAGTGAGCTGCCTCCCTTGGCGATTCTCAGCAATACTATGGAGTTATCTTTTGTTTATTCCTGTCTACTTCTTTCAGACAGTAGTACAATTTGTATCATCTTTTGTATATTCTACTAGTTCGCCTGTTGTCTTGTGACACTAGTTCTTGGCACACACATAGTAGACTCTATATTTTTGGGACTGTATATATTGGTTCTTGATCATTGTGGCTGTATTTACTTAAGTTGGTTAATGTTTCCGCTTTTATTTAAATGATCCAAGCTTAAAATTTTGGGAATATGTGGGGTTGGTATGTCAAATAAGGATAACCTTACTAGTAAACAACTGTCGGCTTGCCTGACTTCGGTGTTGGGGACCATCACGACCTGTGTTGGATTTTGGGTCGTGACAACAAAGAACCATAAGCTTGCCCATTATGTACATCTCTACTAATAAAGTATGCTCGAATAGAATCAAATAGGACTTTAACGTGTTGTAATGTTGGCTAAGGGACGAGTAGAAAAATTATATAATAGTGGGTTACACTTCCCTAAGCGCTTTGCACGTTTATACTTCATCACCCATTATTTTTATCTCTTAATTTTTATTTTTCATCCCTCTCTTCATCAATTGTTTCATAAGTATTTTCCTCATATCAAGAATGCTTCTTTTTTTGTCAAAGCAATTTTTTTTCATTCTCTTTTTTCTTTCTTTTTCATGTCAAATTCTTTTAAAAAATGCCTTTCCATCACCTTTCATCCATCATTGGTCACCATTTTTCACTTAAACATCCCATTCTTCAAATCTATCAATTAATATCACGGTCTAAGCAACAATGCTCAAGGAAGCATTGTGCAAAAACTAGGGATTCAACAAAAGGATCAAGGAAAAACACGGCTTCAAAACAAAAGGCTACAGGCTAAAAGGGCTAACTAGTGGTACAATATTGAAAAGGCTAAAATTCACAAGACATATCAAAGAAAGTCTATTATCATCTTCTAAACAGAGCAACACTTTTATTTCGCTTCAACAACATGCAGGGCAAGTTCTACACTAAGATGCAAAATATCGAATATATGTAAGAAATCCCCACCACACATGGCATAGGTATCAATCAAGATGGATCAATTCTACTCTAAGACAAACAAGATCATAGCAAATGAGAAAATAAGAATAAGCTATATATAAAGTCACAGCCCTGAGCTTAAGTGTCAGAAAATCTCCTATTTTATTCATTACTCAAGCACTCAGAGAAAATTACTACCCAAGCTCCGGCCTAAATATGCTAGTATCAAACAAGGAACAAAAGTTTTTCTTCTCTCGCTTTTACTACTCCTAAGAAAAATCAAATCTTAAAAATAGAAAAGTTACCCGATTCGAGTTACATCCCATGGAAAAAAATCGATGCAAAATGAAAAACCAAGGGGGATTATTATCTAACTAGAACAAAAAATATTTTTAGATTTTTTTTCATTGGACCTTAATCCCTCCAGAAAGCCGTCCACAAAATCCATCGTCGAGAAAAGTTCAAATTTTCTATTTTCTATTTTTTTAAATATTTGTTTAAAAAAAAACAACAATTACTACATTAATAAAAAAAGAATATTACAACTAAGCTAGGATAATACAGAAAATCACACAGACAATCTCCTAAACCCACACTTAGATTTGTGTAATGTCCACAATAAATAACAAGAGGGTAAAAGAGACTCCCCGGTAGGCTAAAGGCCGAAGTATTAGAAGCTCACGAGATACTCAGACTTCTCACATGTTTGGTCATTTGTGAGGGTTCCTCACACTTAGTTTCAACCTGTCACGACCCGAACCCTAACCCTAACCCAGGTCGCCATCATCAATCTACTGGTGAGTTTCTTTTAAATTTACCAAAACATTTCCAACACTTACTTGGTTTAGATTTTTGACATTGGGCAAAAACGAATAACTTAGACAATCTTAAGCAGAAATAGTCATAAAAGTCATAATTTAATATTTACATTCCAAAATAATGTCTACTAATGTGTGTGCCAGGAACTAGTGTCACAAGTCTACAAGCATACTAGTAGAGTAAAAACAAAAGAAGTAATAGACTGCCCTACTGTCTGAAAAGGAATAGACAGAATTAACAAAAGAAGGCTCCATATTACTGCTGAGGGTCGTCAAGAGGAGCAGCTCACCATGGAGTCTAGACCAGGTATATATCAGGGACGAACTTCAGAGTGATACCTAGATGCACCCGCCTCAGAACCTGTACAATTAAGTACAGAGCATAGCATGAGTACATAAACAATATGTACCCAATAACTATCCAGTCTAATCTCGAAGAAGTAGTGACGAGAGGTCGACGTGACACTTACTAGGGTCAAAATAATATATTTTAAAGGTAAGGCTAAGCAGGGATGGAAATCATGAATAATAATGAAGACAGGAACATCAAATATCCTTTAATAATACCTTTACGTGTCAAGTTCTCTAGCATACAAATTACCTAGTTTTCATTTTTCATGGTATTTAACAGATACATAATCACAGAACACCCAACATATAACAAACACATAACATGTCGTGAACATACGGCTGACACAACGTGAAAATAAATGTGCACTGCCGAAGGATCAAAAGGCTCGAACCATAGATGCATCTATTACACCGCTCACGAATCGAACATGCGACGCGGTTGACATAATAGTTGGGCTACCCCGCTCGCGAATCATACATGCGATGCGGATTCCCATATATATACACATAATAAAAAGGAAATCAAGAAATTCAGTAAAGAATATACTTACAGAGAAGGTTTCAATAATATAAATTTCAGAATGTAACCTCATAGATGTTCATTTAATAATTCAAGGATATTAGGCAACCTAAATTAACATTTAAGATTATAGTTACGGCACATAAAGCATGCTTGTGAATCCTAAACCCCTGACATAACATAATAGTAGCTACGCACGGACTCTCGTCACTTCGTGCGTGCATATTCCCCCATAAATAAAGACATGCAATTATTTATATTCACCTATGGGGACAATTCCCTCTTACAAGGTTATAAAGGAGACTTACCTCGTGTCAAACCTACTTTCCGATTCAAGAACGCGCCTGAAACTCCAAATTCATCGCCCAAGAACTCGACAACGAAACTAAGAATCCGACCCCAAAACCAAATTGAATCAAAATTTGAACTTCAAATTCTAGAATTCACTTTCAACACACCGAACCTACCTATACTACTCGGAATGACACCAAACTTTGCGAGAAAGTCATAATTGATATAACGGAACTATTCCCGGTCTCTGAATTCCGTTTGGACCTCGATAACACAAAAACACGTTCCAAACCTCAATTTGAACTTAAGGAAATTCTTATTTCACTATTTGGCGCTGAAACGTTCCCGGGTCATCCAAAACCCGTTCCGAACACACGCCCAAGTCCGAAATCATCATACGAACCTACCGGAACCTTCGAATCTCAATTCCGATGTCGTTTACTAAAAATGTTGACCGAAGTCAAACTTGGCCTTTAAAGCCAACCTTAAGGAACTAAGTGTTCCTATACCACTCCAAACTCCTCCAAATCTCGAACCACCCGTCCCCGCAAGTCATAAATCAGTAAAAGCATCTACGAGAAGTCTCATTTAGGGGCATGGGGTCCTAGAATACAAAACGACCGGTCAGGTCGTTACACAACCACCTGTTGGCTTTTGCACATGCCTATTGGCCTTGATTCCATGACTGTACTCCTACCAAACACAAAAACAACACTAAAAAAATAACACAATAAAAAAAACAATTTTTAACGTCGCAGCATGACGCCATCACTTACACTACTTTTCCTTCAACTTTGAGGATATGAATTGCGCCCCCAATTTTTTACCAATTTTTTTGTCACGTTCCTGGGGCGGTGGTGGTAAAATAAAGAAACCAACCAATAGATATCGCATTTTGAACTTCTTAGGCTTTAAGTGAGGGATGCGTTTTGTCTCCTTGGCATCACTAATTTCAGAATATATGGACTTTGTTCCCCATCCATTGACTCCTCCATATGCTTGAATGGATCGATTCTCGTGTCACCAACCAAACACATTGTTGAAAAATGGTTAGAATGAGGTCCAATGCGGTCCAAATCTAGAATCACTTCACTTTTGACATCCTCACTTTTGCACACTTCGTCAACCTGGGCATTATTAAAAATATTTTGGTCGAATAGTTGGAATTCCTCTTTCCACTCCACAAGCTGGCCAGTATCTACAAAAATAGGTTGTAGGGCATCAGACGCCTCAAAATATTTATTCAATTGATCCTGCAGGTCATGGATATCTGAACCAAATTGGTCTATCTCTTGTCTAAGCTCATTTCTTTCGTGTTCTTCCATATTTGACAAACCATTACGTAGAACCCCACGAAATTTTACCAGTTGAGCTTGTTTTTCTAGCCAAAATTGGATCACGATATCTACTTCTTCAAAGTAATATTCTTGTGCGAACTCGCTCTCTTCATCGAGTTGAGGTTCTTCTTGGAAATCGGCCATTAATTCATCCATTCTAGCCTGAAGTCTTTTGATCGTTAAAGCATCAAGAACTTGTTGCTCGACTACTTTCCTTATCATGTCCATAATAGCCTTTTGATTTTCATCTTGTTGCTCGACTGCTCGACTACTCGCCTCATTATGTCCATAATACGAGCATCATGTTCCATATCCTCTACCTCATTTCTCCTATCAAACTCATAAATATTATTAGAAACACTATGATAAGAGCTCTGAGACAGATAATAAGAATTAGGACAACAATCCCAATGGCCACCTTGACAACCACAAACATTATAAAAATTCCACACATCAAATTGAGATGCACAATTTTGCCACAAGTGTGGTCCTCCATAATATGGAAAAGGACCGTCACAATAAGAATAACCAATATTCGACCAATTCTCATTCCAAGATGCCATGTCAACAAAGATAATAAAATATTAAATTAAAATAAAATAAAAAAACTTGAATAAACAAAAAGTAAAAATCCAATCTAGTAGAGTAGTTAATTTCTAAGTCCCCGGCAACGGCGCCAAAAACTTATTGCTCTCAAATGCACACAAGTATATGTGGTCGACAAGTAATATAGGATTGTAAGTTCAGTTATCGTACCCACATGGACTTGTGATTAACTATCAACTAAATTAAATCAAACAATTAATCTATTCAAGTGGATCCTAATGTATGAATATTTAACTAAAATTAATCTAGAGTAACAAATTATGACATTAAAGAAAACAACAACAAGCTTAAAGACGAATTCAATGTGAGTGAATATTCTAGAGCTATGAGTTAGCTAACAATCCCGTTGAGTTTTCTACTTAAATTATCTAATTAATTTATCTGTTTTATTGGTTGACAGGGTTAATATTGCTCGTAGCCTTCTCCCGAAGTATTACTTGCCTATTCAAGCTAATCTAACACCTATATTCCTACGGAATTAGAATTAACAAGAACACATTCATAATTCCTATATAGTAATCAAGAAAGGCGATTAGGTATATTCCTATCCTAACCGCAAATCCTCCCCCCACTTAGAGTTAAGATCTTTCTCTACTCAGTCTTATATATGCAATCTAGAATTCTCTCTCCCGAGTTCAATCCTAGATTCGTAGATAGTATTCAACTTGTGATCAAGCAATCAAATAATTAAGCGGAAAATTGAATAAGTAAACCAATATGATAAAATAATAAGAACAATTCAATCTTCGAATCACAACGTACATGCAGCACCCAAAACTCTAGCACTAATAAACTATGAAATTTAAGGAAGAGAAAAGAAGAAAAACTAGTTAGAAGCCTCCTACGAGCGTGGTGTGTTCTTCTCCAAGTGAATTCTCCTTCAAAGTATGTTAGATCCCCTACAAATTAGGTTTAGGACCCCTTTTATACGAGTTGGGGGGAGGGGTCTTGGGCCGAAATAACCTTGTCCCGGACAAAATAGAGAAAAATTCCATCACGCAGGGTCCAGGCCAGCGCCTCACGTTGGCCGTGGCGCTGAAGGCAGTGAGCGATTTGCAATTTCGCTTGCTTTCAGTTCCGTTCTTCACTTGAATTAGATTTCCTTTTTTTATTGTCCTACACTTTGGGGGACAAACACCAAAAGGTGCTCCTCCCCTCTCCGCTCGCCTTTTTTTTTTCTTTTCTTTTTCTTTCGTGTTATATTCATTTTGCTATAAATCTCTTCATCTTCACACAACTTCATTCCTACACAGTTAATATATAATATTAAGCACAAATTACTATAATTAACATCCAAAAGACGATTAAAAGTGCTAGAATGTCACGCCCCGAAATCCCACCATCGGTCCATGATGGCGTCTAACATTGAACTCGCTAGACAAGCCAACGTGTATAGTTAAACTAGCATAAAAACATCGATTTAACAGAATAAGTTAAAAACAGTTCACAACTTGTCAGCGGAAATAAATAAATATGGTTTCAAGACTAAGTAAAGAAAACATAATACATCAACGCATAATTTCCCAAGACTTGGAGTCACAAACTCACGAACTGTCTAATAGAGTGTTAAATACAAAGTCTGAAAGGAAATACATGACTGTCTCTAAAACTAGAGGGAAAACAAGACAGAAGCGAAGACATAGGGATGGGAGAGACGCCAAGGCCCACGATCGCCAGCGGGTATACCTTAAAGCCTCTAGGATAAGCTGGAAGAAACTCCCACTAATGATTTCCTACTGGTCCGACTGCGTAATCTGCACAACATAAAGAAGTGAAGGTGTAGCATCAGTACAACCGACCCCATGTACTGGTAAGTGCCTAGCCTAACCTCGGCGAAGTAGTGACGAGGCTAAACCAGACTACCAAATAAACCTGTGCAGTTCGAATAAATAAATATATATATATATATATATATATATAACGGAAAAGAAATACAGGGAGAAAAACAATCAATAAAGGAAGGGGAACATGTTGTGGGGTGATAGCAGTTTCATATAAGATATCTCAAATAAGTAAAAGAACAACAAGGCCAGAATATCAATAAGGATCAGAAATCACAAACTTGCATGGCATCACCCTTCGTGATTTTACTCTCGTCCTCACTATGCAATGTATAATGTAATCAATGTAAATCATGGCACGACATCACCCTTCGTGCTTTTAATCTCTTTCCTCACAGTATAATCAATGAATATCGGTACAGAATGGTACATCGTACGGCACGGCATCACCCTTCGTGTTTTACACTCTTTCCTCACAATATCAAACAATGCACGGCATCACCCTTCGTGCTTTAACACTCTTCCTCACCCAAACAGCAATCAAAAACAAAGAACAAGGGAGTAAACATAATAGAAATAGGAATCCCGGCAAGGGAACAATAACAGTAATCTCAACATCCCAGCAAGGGAGACAATATCAAACAATGCACGGCATCATCCTTCGTGATTTAACACTCTTCCTTACGATAGCAAACAGTGCACGACATCACCCTTCGTGCTTTAACACTCTTCCTCACCCAAACAACAATCACAAACAAGGGAAGGGAGTAAACAAAATAAAAAAAGAATTCCCGGCAAGGGAACAATAACAGTAATCTCAACATCCCGGCAAGGGAGATAATCACTAAAGCATCAATGACCCGGCAAGGGTATATTTTAGTAACTCTTCCTCTTTCTTTCACTTTCATTTCATAATTTACTCGATTACTTGAGCCAATGCTCCAAAGGATTCAATTATCTCATATATCTTCACCATTCGTGCTACAATTTGAGCCAATGCTCCAAAGGAGTTTAAAGTTCACAATTCCCTTCACATGCTCTTTACAACATATAGAAATAATCAATTCAGTATGGAAGTTACAAAAAATCAGAATGTTCGCAATATAAAGACTCACGGTCATGCTAGACACCAATGTATAGATACTCGTCACCATGCCTATACATCGTACTTGACAATTAGCAAGTAGAAAATAAGACTCAACTCCTATTCTCTCAAGCTAAGGTTAGACCAACCACTTACCTCGGGTCCAAAATATAGCAATCAATCCTCTAACACCGCCTTTCCTTTAGAATTCAACTCCGGAATGGTAATATCTAGACATAATCAACTCAAGTATATCAATAAGGATTCAATGATTCAATTACATAGCCTAATTACCCATTTTCATGCATTCTTCCAAAATAACAAAATTCGACCCCGGGCCCGCTTGGTCCAAAGACGAGGCTCGGACCAAAACCACGTCACCTGTTTACCCACGAGCCCGAATATATAATTTGTTTTCAAATTCGACCCCGAAACGAGGTCTAAATCAAGAAAATTCAAAAGGGCCTAACTCTACCCAAATTCCCAATTTTCTACTCTAATTTGCATGTTTTAGGCTTAGGAATTCATTAGATATAGATGAATAATGAATGAAACGAGTTAAAATTTACTAACCCAATAAGTTTTGGTGAACGATGGCTTCAATGGATGTCTAAGAACCTTGGAGAAGAAGAATTTCATGAAAACTTATGAAAAATCCCGAAGCTACTGTTCTGGAAATATTTATATACCACTGGGAAAAATTTCCCTTCGCGTTCGCGGAAGGGAGGTCGCGTTCGCGAAGGGTAGACTGGATAGACCATCGCATTCGCGAAAGGGTGAACGCGAACGCGTAGTGTAAAAAGGTTGGGTCCAGAAATTGACCTATGCGAACACGTGGGACATCACTCGAACGCGATGAAGGAGACTTGTAAAGTTATGCGAACACGGTCAAGTGTACGCGAACGCAAAGAGGAAAAGAGGGCTAAGCCCTCAGGGTCAAATAACCCTACGCGTTCGCGAGGGAATGGATGCGAACGCGATGAAGGAATAGCTTAAAGCTTCACGAACGTAGAACAGGCGTCGCGAACGCGAAGAACAAATGGACCTGCAACTACTGAAGCCAAAAACCAGCAATCTTCCTAAGTTCAAAATCACTCCGAGACACCTCCGAAACACTCTCGAGCCCTCGGGCTCCTAACCAATCACATGCACTAACTCAACAACATCCTACGAACTTAACCGTGCGATCGAATCGCCAAAATAGCATCAAAAACAATGAATCACACCTCCAAATCACTAGTTTTTCTTTAAACTTCATAAACTTTCAAATTTAGAGTTTTAAGTCCGAAACACGTCAAATGACCCCCAATTTCAACCAAACTTCACAAAAATATCTTAAACCACATATTAGACCTGTACCGGGCGCCGGAACCAAAATACGGGCCCGATACCAACACATTCTAACCAGTTTTCATTTCACTTTTCTTTATAAATTTCAGAAAAACAATTTTACTCAAAAATTCATTTCTCGGGCTTGGGACCTCGGAATTTGATTCCGGGCATACGCCCAAGCCTCATATTTTCCTACAGACCCTCCGGGACCGTCAAATCACGGGTGCGGGTCCATTTATCCAAAATGTTGACCGGAGTCAAATTTACTCATTTTAATATCAAATTTTAGCATTTTTCACAAAAATTCATATTTAAACTTTCCGGCTACGCGCCCGTACTGCAAACACAAATCGAGGAAACTAAAGATGAGGTTTTCAAAGCCTCGGAAGCACGGAATGGGTAAGAAACTAGGTGATGACCCCTTTGGGTCTTCACATTCTCCACCTCTAAAATAACTGTTCTTCCTCGAACGGACAGAAGAAGGAAGTACCTGAGTCGGGGAACAAATGAGGGTAACGACTCCGCATATCGGACTCGGACTCGGACTCCCAGGTTGATGCCTCAGGAGGCTGAACTCTCCACTGAACACGAACAGAAGGGAAACTCTTGGATCTCAACTGACGAACCTACCGGTCTAGAATAGCTACCGGCTCCTCCTCATAAGATATGTCCTTGTCCAACTGGACAGTGCTGAAATCTAACACGTGGGCTGGATCGCCGTGATACCTCCGAAGCATGGACACATGAAAAACTGGATGTACGGCTGATAAGCTAGGCGGCAATGCAAGTCTATAAGCCACATCTCCCACTCGATCAAGAATCTCAAACGGACCAATGAACCTAGGGCTAAGCTTGCACTTCTTCCCAAATCTCATCACACCCTTCTTAGGTGACACTCGGAGAAATACTCGCTCACCAACCATGAAAGCCACATCTCGAACCTTGCGATCTACATAACTCTTTTGCATGGACTGAGCTGTACGAAACCTATCCTGAATGATCCTGACCTTGTCCAAGGCCTCCTGAACCAAATCTGTACCCAACAACCGAGCCTCTCCCGGCTCAAACCATCGAACCGGAGATCGACACTGCCTACCATATAAAGCCTCATAAGGAGCCATCTGGATACTCCACTGGTAGCTGTTGTTGTAGACAAACTCTGCTAAAGGCAAGAACTGATCCCATGATCCTCCAAAGTCAATAACACAAGCTGGGAGCATATCCTCTAATATTTGAATAGTCCGCTCGGACTGTCCAACCGTCTGAGGATCAAATTATGTGCTCAACTCCACCTGGGTGCCTAACTCTCGCTGAACTGCTCCCCATAAATGCGAGGTAAACTGCGCGCCGCAGTCCGAAATGATAGATACCGGCATACCATGAAGGCGAACAATCTCCCGGATATAGATCTCAGCTAACCTCTCGGATGAATAGGAGACTGCCACAGGAATGAAATGCGCTGACTTGGTCAGCCTATCAACAATGACCCAAAGTGCATTGAACTTCTTCCGGGTCAACGGAAGTCCGGTAAAAAAGTCCATAGTGATCCTCTCNGCCACCAATAATGCTGCCGCAAATCCTGATACATCTTCGCGGCGCCCGGATGAATAGAGTACCGGGAACTATGGGCCTCCTCTAAAATCAACTCTCGAATTCCATCAACATTGGGCACACAAACTCGCCCCTGCAATCTCAAAAAACCATCATCATCTAAGTTCATCTGCTTGGCGCCTCCGCGCTGCACCGTGTCTCTAAGGACACACAAATGGGGATCATCAAATTGTCGATCACGGATACGCTCCAATAATGAAGAACGAGCGACCGTACAAGATAACACTCGACTAGGCTCAGAAATATCCAACCTCACAAATAGATTGGCCAAAACCTGAACATCCAAAGCAGGCGGCCTCTGACTGACCAGAATAAAATCAAGACTGCCCATACTAGCTGACTTCCTACTCAAAGCATCGGCCACCACATTGGCCTTCCCCGGGTGATATAAGATGGTAATATCATAGTCTTTCAACAACTCCAACCACCTCCTCTGCCTCAAATTCAACTCCTTTTGCTTGAACAAGTACTGAAGACTCTTATGATCCGTGAACACCTCACACGCCACGCCATACAGATAGTGCCTCCAAATCTTCAATGTGTGAACAATGGCTGCCAACTCCAAATCATGCACTGGATAGTTCTTCTCATGAATCTTCAACTGCCTCGAAGAATAAGCAATGACTTTGCCATCCGGCATCAACACTGTACCAAGCCCAATACGGGAAGCATCGCAATAGACTGTATAAGACCCTGAACCTGTGGGCAAAACCAATACCGGTGTCGTAGTCAGAGCTGTCTTGAGCCTCTGAAAGCTCGCCTCACACTCGTCCGACCATCTGAACTGGGCACCCTTCTGGTTCAACCTGGTCATCGGGGCTGCAATAGATGAGAACCCCTTCACGAACTGACGATAGTAACCTGCCAATCCCATGAAACTCCGAATCACTGTAGTTGATGCTGGTCTAGGCCAGTTCTTGACTGCCTCAATCTTCTTCGAGTCAACCTGAATGCCCTCTGATGATACGACATGACCCAAGAATGCAACTGAACTCAACCAGAACTCACACTTCAAAAATTTTGCATATAGCTGACTGTCCTTCAGAGTCTGATGAACCACTCTGAGATGCTAATCATGCTCCTCCTAGTTGCGGGAGTATATCAATATATCATCAATGAATACTATCACGAACGAGTCCAAATAAGGCCTGAACACTCTGTTCATCAAGTCCATAAAAGATTTTAGGGCATTTTTCAACCCAAACGACATGACCAAAAACTCGTAATGCCCATACCGAGTGCGGAAAGATGTCTTAGGGACATCGGATGCCCTAATCCTCAACTGATGGTAGCTAGATCTCAAGTCTATCTTTGAAAATACCTTGGCACCTTGAAGCTGATCAAACAAATCATCAATCCTCGGCAGTGGATACTTATTCTTGATTGTAACCTTGTCCAATTGCCAGTAATCAATGCACATCCTCATCGAACCATCCTTTTTCTTCACAAAAAATACCGGCGCACCCCAAGGCGAAATGCTGGGTCTAATGAAACCCTTCCCAAGCAAATCCTACAACTGTTCCTTCAACTCTTTTAACTCTGGCGGGGCCATGCGATACGGTGAAATATAAATGGGCTGGGTTCCCGGAGCCAGATCAATGCAGAAACCAATGTCCCTGTCAGGTGGCATCCCCGGCAGGTCTGAAGGGAAGACCTCAGAAAACTCACGAACCATGGGTACCGAATCAATAGAGGGAACCTCAACACTGGAATCGCACACATAACCCAAATAAGCCAAACACCCATTCTCGACCATACGCCGAGCCTTCACGTACGAAATAACACTGCGGGTAGAATGACCAGGAGTCCCTCTCCACCCTAAACGGGGCAAATCCGGTAAGGCTAAGGTCACGCTCTTGGCATGGCAATCCAAGATAGCATGATATGGGGATAAACAGTCCATCCCCAATATAACATCAAAGTCGACCATACCTAAAAGCAATAAATCAACACGGGTCTCAAGACCCCAAATCACCACAACACAAGAACGATGGACTCGATCGACCATGATGGAATCACCCACCGGTGTAGATACATAAATAGGAATACTCAGTGGATTACTAGGAATGACCAGGTATGGTGCAAAATAAGAGGACACATATGAATACGTAGACCCTGGATCAAATAGCACTGAAGCATCTCTACCACAGACCCAAATAGTACCTGTAATGAATGCATCTGAAGACTCAGCCTCTGGCCTGGCTGGAAGAGAAAGCATAACATCGGGGCTGGGCCCCACCACCCTGAACTACATCTCTGGGACGGCCGGCTGCTGGCTGGCCTCCACCTCTGGCGGCCTGAGCTCCACCTCTATGACCTCTACCTCCACCTCTAGCACCTCTACCCCCACCTCTAGCTGGTTGGGCAGGCTGTGGAACACCTGGTTCCTGTACCATAGCACGAGAACCCTGATGATGCGAACTACCTGGTGCTCGAGGGAAAAATGTGGCATGGTGACCCGGATCGCCACAAGTGTAACAAGACCTCGGCTGCTGAGGGAACTGAATCTGACCCTGTCGACCTGAATGACCACCTCGGAAACTCTGATGCGGCGGTGCACTGATGGGAGCTGGTGGCGCACTGTAAGGCTGTTGATCAGAATAATACGTCTGATAACCACGACCACCTGAAGTACCATGGGAAACCTGGAGAGTTGAATGAAAGGTTCTGGGAGGATGACCTCTGCCTGAAGAATCCCTGCCCTCGGATGAGGCTCCACTGAAACGACCGAAATAACGGGAGCTCTTGTCAGCCCCCTGACCACCACCCTGTGACATAATCATCTCAATCCTCCTGGCCACATTGGCCGCATCCTGGAACGATATATCGGTACCTGACTCTCTAGCCATCTGAAGTCTGATAGGCCGGGCCAATCCCTCAATAAATCTCCGAACCCTCTCCGGATCAGTGGGAAGTATCATAAGAGCATGTCGGGCTAGAGTGATGAACCTGGTCTCGTACTGAGTGACTGACATAGATCCCTGCTGGAGATGCTCAAACTGCCTCTGAAGGTCCTATCTCTAAGTAATGGGAAGAAACTTCCCCAAA
Source organism: Nicotiana paniculata (assembly GCA_005239505.1). Taxonomy (NCBI): domain Eukaryota; kingdom Viridiplantae; phylum Streptophyta; class Magnoliopsida; order Solanales; family Solanaceae; genus Nicotiana; species Nicotiana paniculata. The sequence continues at coordinate 45,185 of ML302174.1, read as the reverse complement.
AATACTTCTGCGAACTGAGTCCAAGTCAAAGGCGTAGATCCAGCTGGTCTGGCTAAGCAATAGTCTCTCCACCAACTCTTGCCTGCGCCAGATAACCAAAAAGTAGCGAAGTCAACTCCGTTGGACTCCACTATGCCCATGTTCCGAAGAACCTCATGGCAGCTGTCCAAATAATCCTGGGGGTCCTCTGATGGTGAACCAGTAAAAGTAGCAGTGAATAACTTAGTGAACCTGCCCAGCCTCCACAAAGCATCTGCTGACATAGCTGCTCCCTCTGCTACTGGTGCTGCAATACCCAACTGAGCTACTCCGGCTGGCTGAGGTGTCGGTGTCTGAAACTGTGGAGCTAGCTGCTCAGGCGTGCAAGTGGCAGGAGTCTGGGCACCTCCCCAGCCTGAGAGATGGCTGGTACAGTAGGAAGAAGACCCGCTTGTGCTACACTCTCCATGAGTTCGACTAGACAGACAAGAGCGTCCTGAAGCACTGGGGTAGCTATGAACCCTTCTGGGACCTGAGCTGGTTCAGCTGGGACTACCGGAACTGGGACCTCCTCGTCAGACTCGTCCTGAGGGTCCTCCACTGGGGGTACTGCTCTAGGCTGAGCCTGGCCCCGGCCCCGGCCTCGTCCTCTAGCACGGCCTTGTCCTCGACCTCGACCCCTCGTAGGAGCTGTAGCAGGAGTGTCGGGCTGCTGAGCGGAACCAAGGGAAGAACGCGTCCTCGCATCTGCGAGAGAATAGAATAGAAACTCAATCAGTACTCAGAATTCATATCGCACGACAGAGATGAAAAGAAATATGGAGTCATCCTAACTTTGCAACCTCTGAGGGATAAATACAGACGTCTCTATACCGATCCCTCAGACTCTACCAAGTTGTCCGTGAGTTGTGAGACCTAAGTAACCTAGTGCCCTGATACCAACTTGTCACGCCCGGAAATCCCACCATCGGGCCATGATGGCGTCTAACGTTGAACTCGCTAGACAAGCCAACGTGTACAGTTAAACTAGCATGAAAATATCGATTTAAAAGAATAAGCTAAAAATAGTTCACAACTTAACAGCGGAAATAAATAAATATGGTTTCAAGACTAAGTAAAGACAACATAATACATCGACACATAATTTTCCCAAAACCTGGAGTCACAAACTCACGAACTTTCATAGAGTGCTAAATACAAAGTCTGAAAGGAAATACATGACTGTCTCTGAAACTAGAGGGAAAACAAGACAGAAGCGAAGACATAGGGATGGGAGAGACGCCAAGGCCCACGAACGCCAGCGGGTATACCTTGAAGTCTCTAGGATAAGCTGGAACCACTCCCACTAATGATGTCCTCCGGGTCCGGCTGCGTAATCTGCACAACATAAAGAAGTGCAGGCGTAACATCAGTACAACCGACCCCATGTACTGGTAAGTGCCTAGCCTAACCACGGCGAAGTAGTGACGAGGCTAGAACAAGACTACCAAATAAACCTGTGCATTTCGAATAAATATATATATATATATACAACGGAAAAGAAATACAGGGAGAAAAACAATCAATAAAGGAAGGGGAACATGCTGTGGGGTGATAGCAGATTCATATAAGAAATCTCATATAAGGAAAAGAACAACAAGGCCAGAATATCAATAAGGATCAGAAATCACAAACTTGCACGACATCACCCTTCGTGCTTTTACTCTCTTTCCTCACAGTATAATCAATGAATATTGGTACGGAATGGTACATCATACGGCACGGCATCACCCTTCGTGTTTTACACTATTTCCTCAAAATATCAAACCATGCACGGCATCACCCTTCGTGCTTTAACACTCTTCCTCACCCAAACATCAATCACAAACAAAGGGCAAGGGAGTAAACATAATAGAAATAGGAATCCCGGTAAGGGAACAATAATAGTAATCTCAACATCCCAGCAAGGGAGACAATATCAAACAATGCACGACATCACCCTTTGTGCTTTAACACTCTTCCTTACGATAGCAAACAGTTCATGACATCACCCTTCGTGCTTTAGCACTCTTCCTCACCCAAACAACAATCACAAACAAGGGAAAGGGAATAAGCAGAATAAAAATAGAAATCCCAGCAAGGGAACATCAATTAAACAATTAAATCCCTGCAAGGGAACAATAAAAGTAATCTCAACATCCCAAAAAGGGAGATAATCACTAAAGCATCAATGACCCGGCAAGGGTATATTCTAGTAACTCTTCCTCTTTCTTTCACTTTCATTTCTTAATTTACTCTATTACTTGAGTCAATGCTCCAATGGATTCAACTATCTCATATATCTTCACCATTCGTGCTACAATTTGAGCCAATGCTCCAAAGGAATTTGAAGTTCACAATTCCCTTCACATGCTCTTTACAACATATAGAAATCATCAATTAAGTATGGAAGTTACAAAAAATCAGAATATTCACAACATAAAGACTCTCGGTCCTTCTAGACACCAATGTATAGATACTCGTCACCATGCTTATACATCGTACTTGACAATTAGCAAGTAGCAAATAAGACTCAACTCCTATTCCCTCAAGCTAAGGTTAGACCAAACACTTACCTCGGGTCCAAAATATAGCAATCAACCCTCTAACACCGTCTTTCCTTTAGAATTCAACTTTGGAATGGTATTATCTTGACATAATCAACTCAAGTATATCAATAAGGATTCAATGATTCAATTACATAGCCTAATTACCCATTTTCATGCATTCTTCCAAAATAACAAAATTTGACCCCGGGCCCGCTTGGTCCAAACACGAGGCTCGGACCAAAACTACATCACCCATTCACCCACGAGCCCGAATATATAATTTGTTTTCAAATTCGACCCCAAAACGAGGTCTAAATCAAGAAAATTCAGAAGGGCCTAACTCTACCCAAATTCCCAATTTTCTACTCTACTTTGAATTTTTTAGGCTTAGGAATTCATTAGATATAGATGAAAAATGAATGAAACGAGTTAAATTTACTAATCTAAGAAGTTTTGGTGAAGGATGGCTTCAATGGACGCCTAAGGACATTGGAGAAGAAAAATTTTGTGAAAACTTATGAAAAATCCCGAAGCTACTATTCTGGAAATATTTATATACCACTGGGCAAAATTGCCCTTCGCGTTCGCGGAAGGGAGGTCGCGTTCGCGAAGGGTAGACTGGAAAGACCATCGCGTTCGCAAAAGGGTGAACGCGAATGCGAAGAGTAAAAAGGCTGGGGTCCAGAAATTGACCTACGTGAACGCGTGGGACATCACGCGAACGCGATGAAGGAGACCTGCAAAGCTACGCGAACGTAGTCAAGTGTACGCGAACGCGAAGAGGAAAAGAGGGCAAAGCCCTCAGGGTCAAATAACCCTACGCGTTTGCGAGGGAATGGATGCGAACGCGATGAAGGAATAGCTTAAAACATCACGAACGCGGAAGAGGCGTCGCGAACGCGAAGAACGAATGGACGTGCAACTGCTGAAGCCAAAAACCAGCAATCTTCCTAAGTGCAAAATCACTCCTAGACACCTCCGAAACGCTCCCGAGCCCTCGGGGCTCCTAACCAATCACATGCACTAACTCAACAACATCCTACGAACTTAACCATGCGATCAAATCACCAAAATAACATAAAAAACAACGAATCAAACCTCCCAATCACTAGTTTTTCTTCAAACTTCATAAACTTTCAAATTTAGAGTTTTAAGTCCGAAACACGTCAAACGACATCCAATTTCAACCAAACTTCACAGAAATATCTTAAACCACATATCAGACCTGTACCGGGCACCGGAACAAAAATACGGGCCTGATACCAACACATTCTAACCAATTTTCATTTCACTTTTCTTTATAAATTTCAGAAAAACAATTTTACTCAAAAATTCATTTCTCGGGATTGGGACCTCAGAATTCGATTCCGGGCATACGCTGAAGTCCCATATCTTACTACGACCCTCTGGGACCGTCAAATCACGGGTCCGGGTCCGTTTACCTAAAATGTTGACCGGGGTCAAATTTACTCATTTTAACATCAAATTTTAGTATTTTTCACAGAATTTCATATTTAAGCTTTCCGGCTACGCGTCCGGACTGTGCATGCAAATCGAGTCAACTAAAGATGAAGTTTTCAAGGCCTCGGAAGCACGGAATGGGTAAGAAACCAGGTGATGACCCCTTTGGGTCGTCACATAGAATATGAGGCAATAATTGAGACGTTTATTTTATTCTAATTCCACATTTCGTCTTATATATTCATTCATTTATAACTAATTAGAAATCACATAGATTAATATATATCAATCAAGACATTTTACCTTTTGTATTCATTTGTCTAAGTTAATTTTCTAAGCTATAATTAAGTATATGATTAATTTCACACACACACACATTATGTTGTAATTGGTGATGAATCACATACATTACTACGTACAAAAACTTTATCAATTGATGAATTGGTAATACAATATTACTAATTTTTAAATATGTTTAATCGATTGTTATATTAACTCGTTTACTTAATGCTAATAACTTATTTCGTTTATTTAATTTGTGATCCATATATACATGTCAAAGAAGTTTAGTATTCTTCTATATTTCATTCTTTCATCACTAATAATGCATGACATAGAATAATAGATATTGGTCGAGACGTTTTGTTTTTAGTATTCATCGATATAGGTCGAGATATTTTATTTTTAATATTCATCGATGCATCTAAGTAAGTTATAAGTTGATGAATCAGTTTACAAATAGATATATTTGATAATGATCAATTATAGATACTAATTAGATTATTGCTTCTTATCAAGTCTATCCCCAAAAGAACCCGACCTTGCGGCCCTAGCGCCTCGTGTTCTTAGATGAGGCTATACCCATACAAACACACTTTGTGATACTAATTTAACTATATATAGCTTGTTATTGTATATGTTAGTGCATTCATTATTTGTATTACACAATAAAGTGTTAATGGATTATATTTATATTATTTAGATAGTAAATACTAATGTGATGCAAAAAATTTACCATGTTTGACCTATGAACCGACCGAAGTTGGTCGGTTATTTTCCAGAAATTACATCTACCGACCAAAGTTGGTCGGTAAATTCAATTATAAATTTTATAAAATATTTTAAATAATAATATAATTATTGTGATTTAAAAATGTGGGTCCATATTACCGACCGATGTTGGTCGGTAATCAAAAAGGTAATTTGACTAAGCAAGTATGATCATTGCGGTCAAATGTTTGACCAATATACCGACCAATTTCGGTCGGTATGTAATTTAAAAAAATGTAAAATATATTTTTGGTTGTTTTCGTCTGCTTTGGACGGTTTTTTGTCGCTTTTGTTGACTGACCAACGTTGGTCGGTATGGCTCGCTCGAATTCTCGGAACGCGAAAAACAACAACGAAACTAAGAATCCGACCCCATAACCAAATTGAATCAAACTTTGAACTTCAAATTCTAGAATTCGCTTTCAACACGTCGAACCTACCTATACTACTCGGAATGACACCAAATTTTGCGATCAAGTCATAAATGACATAACGGAACTATTCCCGGTATCGGAATTCCGGTTGGACCTCGATAACACAAAAACACGTTCCAAAACTCAATTTGAACTTAAGAAAATTCTTATTTCACTATTTGGCGCCAAAACTCTCCAGGGTCATCCAAAACCCGTTCCGAACACACGCCCAAGTCTGAAATCATCATACGTACCTAACGGAACCTTCGAATCTCGATTCCGAGGTCGTTTACCAAAAATGTTAACCGAAGTCAAACTTGGCCTTTAAGGCCAACCTTAAGGAACTAAGTGTTCCTATACCCCTCCAAACTCCTCCAAACCCAAAGCAACCGTCCCCGCAAGTCATAAATCAGTAAAAGCAACTACGGGAAGTCATATTTAGGGGCACGGGGTCCTGGAACACAAAATAACCGGTCGGGTCGTTACATTCTCTTCCTCTTAAACAAACGTTCGTCCTCGAACAGGTCTAGAATCATACCTGTAGTGATGAATAGGATATCTGCTCTGCATGTCCTCCTCGGACTCCCAGGTCGCCTTCTCGACTGTTTGGCCCCTCCACTGGACCTTTACGGCGAAAACCCTCTTGGACCTCAGCTGGCGATCCTGCCTGTCAATGATAGCAATTGGCTCTTCATCGTAACCCAACCTCTCATCTAGCTGAATGTTACTGAAATCTACCACGTGAGAGAAGTCGGCGTGGTACCTCCAGAGCATGGACACATGAAAAACCGGATGAACTCCTGATAAACTAGGAGGTAAAGCGAGCTCATAAGCAACCTCCCCAACCCGCCTCAACACCTCAAATGGGCCTATAAACCTCGGGCTCAACTTGCACTTTTTCCCGAGCCTCATAATACCTTTCATCAGTGAGACTTTCAACAAAACCTTCTCGCCCTCCATAAATGATACATCACGCGCCTTCTGATTTGCGTAACTCTTCTGTATGGACTATGTAGTGCGAAGCCTCTCCTGAATCAACTTTACTTTCTCCAAATCATCCTTCACCAGATCGGTACCATATAGCTTAGCCTCGCCAGGCTCAAACCACCCGATAGGAGAATGAAATCGCCGACCATACAAAGCCTCAAATGGAGCTATGTCAATGCTGGACTGATAACTGTTATTATAAGCAAACTTGGCCAAGGGAAAGAACTGGTCCCACTACCCTCCAAAGTCAATCACACATGCTCTGAGCATGTCCTCCAATATCTGAATTGTCCGCTCTGACTGCCCGTCGGTCTGAGGGTGGAATGCTGTGCTGAGCTCTACTCGGGTGCCTAACTCACTCTGTACTGCTCTCTAGAAGTGCGAGGTGAACTACGGACCTCGATCTGATATAATGGACACAGGAACACCATGCAACCAAACTATCTCCAGAATGTAGATCTGGGCCAACCTCTTTGAAATATAAGTAGTAGCTACTGGAATGAAATGTGCCGACTTGGTCAACCTGTCCACAATAACCCAAACTGCATTAACCTTCTGCAAAGTCCGAGGCAATCCAACTACGAAGTCTATAGTGATGCGCTCCCATTTCTACTCAGGTATAAGCATCTGCTGGAGTAGGCCTCCTGGCCTCTGGTGCTCATACTTAACCTGCTGGCAATTTAGACATCTAGCCACATACTCCACTATGTCTTTCTTCATGTGTCTCCTCCAGAAATGCTGCCTCAAGTCACAATACATCTTTGTAGCACCAGGATGAATAGAATACCGTGAACTATGAGCCTCTTCTAGAATCCTCTCCCTCAGGCCAACAACATTGGGACACATAAGCGACCCTGAAGTCTTAGAACACCATCCTCGCCAATAGAAACCTCCTTGGCACCACCCGGTACCGCTGTCTCCCAGAGAGCCACCAAGTGCGGATCATCATACTGTCGAGTCTTAATCTCCCCCAATAATGAAGACTGAGCCACCACACGTGCGAGAAGTAGGCAGGGATCTGAAATGTCCAACCTCACCAGGCGATTAGCCAATGACTGAATGTCGAAAGCTAGAGGTCTCTCCTCTACTGAAATGAAAGGCAAACTACCAATACTCTCTACATTCCTTCTTAAGGCCTACAACCACATTCGCGTTGCCCGGATGATAAAGAATGGTTATGTCATAATCCTTCAGAAACTCAAGCCACCTACACTGCCTCAAATTAAGATCCCTTTGCTTGAAAAAGTACTGCAAGCTGCGGTGGTCCGTATAAACCTCACAAGGCACCCATACAAGTAGTGTCTCCAAATATTAAGAGCATGAACAATCGCCGCCAACTCCAAGTCGTGCACAGGGTAATTTTTCTCATGAACCTTCATCTGACGTGAAGCATATGCAATAACTCGCCCCTCTTTCATCAACAAACATCCCAAACCAACGCGTGAAGCATCGCAATAAACTGTATACATCCCTGAGCCGGAAGGCAACACTAGAAATGGTGTTGAGGTCAATGTTGTCTTGAGCTTCTGAAAGCTTGCCTCACACTCGTCGGGCCATCGAAATGGTGAAATTCTTCTGGGTCAACCTAGTCAAAGGGGCTGCAATGGATGAAAAACCCTCCACAAATCGCGATAATACCCTGCTAGACCCAAAAAGCTCCTGATCTCTGCAGCTGAAGTAGTGTGTGGCCAACTCTAAACTATCTCAACCTTCTTAGGATCAACCTTGATACCCTCCCCGGATACAACATGTCCCAAGAATGCCACAGAATCCAACCAAAACTCACACGTGGAGAACTTAGCGTACAACTTTTGTTCTCGCAAGGTCTGGAGCACAACTCTCAAATGCTGCTCGTGCTCTCCCAGGATACGTGAGTAAATCAAAATGGAATCAATGAAGACGATGACAAAAGAATAAATATAAGGCCTGAACACCCTGTTCATCAAATCCATAAATGCCGCTGGAGAATTAATCAGTCGAAAGGAAATTACTAGGAACTCATAATGACCATATCTCGTACGAAAGGCAGTCTTCGGGACATCTGAGTCCCGAATATTCAACTGATGGTACCCCGATCTCAGGTCAATCTTAGCAAACACCCGAGCACCTTACAACTGGTTAAAAAAATCATCGATACGCATCAACGGCTACTTGTTCTAGATGGTGACCTTATTCAACTAGCGGTAGTCAATACACATCCGCATAGTCCTATCCTTCTTCTTCACAATAACACTAGAGCACCTCACGGTGATACACTCGGTCTGATAAACCCCTAAGCCAATAACTCCTCAAGTTGTTCTTTCAATTCCTTCGGAGCCATACGGTATGGGGGAATAGATATCGGCTGGGTGCCTGGAGCTGAGTTAATGTAGAAATCAATGTCACGATCTGGTGGCATGCTTGGAAGGTCTGAAGGGAATACATCAGCAAAACTCTCGAACTACCGGCACTGAATCAATCATCGGGGACTCGGCAGTGGTGTCCCGCACTAAGCAAGATAAGCCAAACAACCCTTCTCGACCATACGTCGAGCCTTCAGGAAAGAAATAACACGACTAGCCTCACTAACTGAGGAACCTCTCCACTCCAATCTCGGCAACTCGAGCATGGCTAGAGTAAAAGTCTTGGCATGGAAATCTATAATGGCATGATAGGAAGATAGCCAATCCATGCCCAGCATCACCTCAAAATCAATCATATCAAGCAACATGAGGTCTGCTCTGGTCTCGAACCCACAGAATACAACCACACAGGATCGATATATACGGTCCATAACCATAGAATCGCCCACAGGAGTGGACACATAACAGGAGTACCCAAAGACTCACGAGGAATATCCAACCAATGAGCAAACAGGGCTGATACATAAGAATAAGTGAACCCTAGAGCAAATAATACTGATGCATCCCTGCCGTATACTGAAATAGTACCTGTGATCACGGCATCTGAGGCCACTGCATCTGGTCTGGACAGGAAAGCATAGAATCTAGATGGAGTGCCGGATAACTGACCTCCACCGGAATGAACAGGAGATGACTGGGCTCCCCCTGCCTGGCCTTCACCTCTAGGACGACCTCTACCAGCCTGTTATCCACCTCTGGGTGGCCAAACCGCTGGTGCTGGAACCATAGGCTGATGACTCTGCTGTACGGCCTTGCCCCAAAGTCTGGGAAAAGTCCTCTTAATATGGCCTGGATCCCCGCACTCATAACAACCTCTCGGCACCATGGCCTGCTGCCCTGAAGGACCCTGAATAGCTGGAGGACGATATGAACTCTCTGGCATAGCACTGAAACTAGGACTGGAAGACCCCTAATGACTAGAATACCCGCCGGAGGAACCCTGAATGGCTGGTGGGCGATAAGAACTCTCCGGCATAGCGCTGAAATAAGGCCTCGTGGGAGCACCTCGAGGAGGTGGTGGGGGTGCTGAATATGGGGGCCTATTAAGCTGGCCCCTACCAAACTGACCTCTGCCCCTGGCTGGAGCACCTCTGAAATCCCCAGAAAATCCAGCTCTCTTATCCTGCTGCCCCTACTCTCTGCCCCTCGAATGATAACCCTCAATCCTGCGAGCAATCTCTACCACAAGCTGATAAGGAGTCCCCATCTCCACCTCTCAGGCCATGTTGTCCCTAATACCTGAGTGTAACCCGGCTACAAATCTTCGCACTCTCTCTGCATCAGTAGGAAGTATCATGAGTTCATGACGAGACAACTCAGAAAACCTAGCCTCGTAGTCGGTCACTGACATCTAACCCTGCTCCAGCTTCTCAAAATGATACCGCAGCTCTTCCCTCTTAGAGGATGGAATATATCTGTCCAGGAATAACTGAGTGAACTGCTCCCAAGTGAGGGGAGGAGAATCTGCGGGTCTGCCAAGAATGTAGGACTGCCACCATCTGCGGGCCCTGCCCTCTAGCTGAAAAGTAGTGAAGTCAACTCCATGGGACTCCAGTATCCTCATGTTTTGTAGTCTATCCATACACCTATCAATAAAGTCCTAAGAATCTTCATGACGCTCAGCTCCGAAGATAGGAGGGTGCAGTTTGGTCCATCTGTCTAATAACTTCTGTGGATCGCCATCCGCAGATGGTCTGGGCTCAGGTGCTGCTGTTGTTACTAGCTGAACCCCGCCCACAGGCAGGTGTACCCAGGGTCTGATAGACTGCTGCTACATGTCCTGCGGCCTGAGAAGTAGGGGTCTGTGTCCCCCCTCCCGCCTGAGATGTGGTCGGATCCGCTGGAAATAAACCAGCCTGAGTCATGGTGTCCATGAACTGCATCATACATCCCATGACCTCCTGGAATCCCGGCGTCGGATCTGCTGGGGGCACCTCGCCCTGCTCCTCAGTAATGGGATCCTCTACTAGATCCGTTGGTGGTGCAACTGGAACAGCTCTGGTACGCCCTCGTCCCCTACCTCGGGCCGGTGCCCTCCCCCGACCTCTGCCACAACCTCGGATGACGGGGGTAGCGGCCCCTCCTGGGTCCGGAATGTCGGCTGCTCGCATCCTCACCATCTGTGAGAGAATAGAAGAGTGAGATTTAGTATACCATCAATTGCACGATAGAAGATGAATAAAGAGATGTTTCCTAACATCCTATAGGTTCCCGAAGATAAATACAGACGTCTATGTACCGATCCGCAAGAATTTATTGTGTTTTCCCGTAACTTGTGAGACCTACGTGAACTTAGAGCTCTGATACCATGTTGTCACGACCCAAATCCTAACCCAGGTTACGATGGCACCCAATACCGTAGTCAAGCAAGCCAACATCAATCTTTTGGTGAGTTTCTTTTAAATTTACCAAAACATTTCCAACTCTTACTTGGTTTAGATTTTTGACATTGGCAAAAATGAATAACTTAGACAATCTTAAGCAGAAATAGTCATAAAAGTCATAATTTATTATTTACATCCCAAAATAATGTCTACTAATATGTGTGCCAGGAACTAGTGTCACAAGTCTACAAGCATACTAGTAGAGTAAAAACAAAAGAAGTAATAGACTTCCCTACTGTCTGAAAAAGAATAGACAGAAATAACAAAAGAAGGCTCCATAGTACTGTTGAGGGTCGTCAAGAGGAGCAGCTCACCATGGAGTCTAGACCAGGTATATATTAGGGACGAACTCCGGACTGATACCCAGATGCACCCGACTCAGAACATGTACAATTAAGTATGGAGCGTCGCATGAGTACATGAACGATATGTACCCAGTAACTATCCGGTCTAATCTCGAACAATTAAGTACGGATCCTTTACAAATACCTTTACGTGTCAAGTTCTCTAGCATAAAAATTACCTAGTTTTCATTTTTCATGGTATTTAACATATACATAATCACAGAACACCCAACATCTAACAAACACATAACATGCCGTGAACGTACGACTGACACAACGTGAAAATAAATGTGCACTGCCGAAGGATCGAACGGCTCGAACCATAGATGCCTCTATTACACCGCTCACGAATCGAACATGTGACGCGGTTAACATAATAGTAGGGATACCCCACTCGTGAATGATACATGTGATACGGGTTCCCGTATATATATATACATAATTAACAGGAAATCAAAAAATTCAGTAGAGAATATACTTACAGTAAAGGTTTCAATAATATAAACTTCAGAATGTAACCTCCTAGATGTTCATTTAATAATTCAAGGATATTAGGCAACATAAATTAACATTTAAGATTATAGTTACGGCACATAAAGCATGTTTGTGAATCCTAAACCCCCAACATAACATAATAGTAGCTACGCACGGTCTCTCGTCACTTCGTGCGTGCATAGCCCCCCACAAATAAAGACATGCAATTATTTATATTCACCTATGGGGACAATTCCCTCTTACAAGGTTAGAAAGGAGACTTACCTCGTGTTAAGCCTACTTTACGAGTCAAGAACGCGCCCGAAACTCCAAATTCGTCGCCCAAGAAATCGAAGCTAGCCAAAAATCACATTAGCAAGTCAATTTATGCCCAAAAGTCTATAATTCTCCTACTTAAATGGTCATTTCAACCAAAATTGGAAAATCCTAAAATACACCCTCGGGGCCACATGCTCGGATTCCGGAAAATTTTGGAGGAAATACTTACCCATAGCCTAAGGATTAATATTATATAGTTTTTCTATGATTTCATAATCAATTTCTTGGTAAATTCTCATTTTTATCAAAACCATAGGTTTTTACTCTAATCCCATGATTTCTACTAATTTAATGTGTTAATCTACCTAAGGATTCAAGTATTTAACTCATTTTATGGTAGGAATTACTTACCTTACAGTAGCTATGTCGAATCTCTTCTTTGCAAGCTCTCAAAAATCGTCCAAAGTGAAGAAAATGGCTTAAAAAGAGACTAAGTCTCGAATTTAATGTCACTGCCCAGCTGCCCCCTTCTATGTGAACGCGGCCGGGGCAGTGCATTCGTGAAGGCTAAGGCCAAGGCCCCTCTGAGGGCCCTTCTATGCGAACGCGGATGGGGTTATGCGAACGCGGAGGCTAGCTGGGCTAGACCTACGCGAACGCGATGGGGAGGGGTCGAACACAGAGAGTAAAGCTTAGCCGGCCCACTGACTTACCCTATGCGAACGCGGCGTGCCTATGCGAATGCATAGGGTAATTTCGCCCCTGCCCAACTCCTTCTATGTGAACGCGTGAGCACACCCACGAACGCATAGAACGAAACCAGACTGAGAAAATATGGTGTTTGGCATTTAGCTCTGAGGGTCCGAAACTCACTCGAGCCCCCCGGGACCCTGTCCAAAGGCACTGACAAGTTTGTATTCATGATACGGACTCTCTCTAATTCTCGGAACGCAAAAAAACAACAACGAAACTAAGAATCCGACCCCAAAACCAAATTGAATCAAACTTTGAACTTCAAATTCTAGAATTCGCTTTCAACACGCCGAACCTACCTATACTACTCGGAATGAAACCAAATTTTGCGAGCAAGTCAGAAATGACATAACAGAACTATTCCCTGTCTCAGAATTCCGTTTTGACCTGGATAACACAAAAACACATTCCAAACCTCAATTTGAACTTAAGGAAATTCTTATTTCACCATTTGGCACTGAAACGCTCCCGGGTCATCCAAAACCCGTTCCGAACACACGCCCAAGTCCAAAATCATCATACAAACCTACCAAAACCTTTGAATCTCGATTCTGAGGTCGTTTACCAAAAATGTTAACCGAAGTCAAACTTGGCCTTTAAGGCCAACCTTAAGGAACTAAGTGTTCCTATACCACTCCAAACTCCTTCAAACCTCAGACCACCCGTACCCGTAAGTCATAAATCAATAAAAGCAACTACAGGAAGTCTCATTTAGGGGCATGGGGTCCTAGAACACAAAATGACCGGTCGGGTCGTTACACAACCACCTGCTGGCTTTTTCACAGGCCTTTTGGCCTTGATTCCATGATCGTACTCCTACAAAAAACAAAAACAACACTACAAAAATAACATCATAAAAAAAATAAACAAAAATAAAAAGATACAATTGGGTTACCTTCCAACAAACGCTCAATTTAACGTCGCAGCACGACGCCATCACTTCCACTACTTTTCCTTCCACTTTGAGGATATCAATTGTGCCCCCAATTTTGCATCAATTTTTTTGTCACGTTCATGGGGTGGTGGTGGTAAAATAAAGGAACTAATAAATAGATATCACATCTTGCACTACTTAGGCTTTAAGTGAGGGATGCGTTTTGTCTCCTTGGCATCACTAATTTCAGAATATATGCACTTTGTTCCCCATCCATTGACTTATATATATGCTTGAATGGATTGATTATTGTGTCACCAACCAAACACAATGTTGAAAATGGTTAGAATGAGGTCTAATGCGGTCCAACTCCAGAATCACTTCTGTAACGACCCGACCATTTGTTTTGCATTATCGGACCCTGTCCCCCTAAATGAAACTTCCCATAGCGGCTTATTATGATTTATGACTTGCGGGGACTAGTGGTCCGGGATTCGGAGGTGTTTAGATTGCTATAGGAACATTTGGTTACTTAAGGTTGGCCTTTAAGGCCAAGTTTGACTTCGGTCAACATTTTTTGTAATCGGCCTCAGAATCAAGTTTTGACGATTTTGGTAGCTTCGTATGATGATTCCGGACCTGGGCGTATGTTCGGAATGGGTTTCTGATGACCCGAGAGCGTTTCGGCATCCAATATTGAAATAAGAGCTCCTTATGTTCTTATTATGGTTTGGGACGTGTTTTTGTGATATATAGGTCCAAATAGAATTCTGAGTCCGGGAATAGTTCCGTTATGTCATTTATGACTTTCCTGCAAAATTTGGTGTCATTTCGACTAGTATAGGTCGTTTCGGCGCGTCGTTAGCGAAGTCTAGAAAACTTAAAGTTCCTAACTTTGGTTCTAGGGGTTTTAAGGTGTGATTTTGAGCTTTAGCGTTGTTTTGGGTGTTCCGAAGGCTCGCGAGAGTCCGTATTATGATTTGGGACTTGTTGGTATATTTGGACGGGGGATCGGGTGGGCCCAGGTGCCTCCCGGACACCACACGAGGCCAAAAACCAGCTGAAATAGCTGTTGGTGCACCTGTTCTGGTGTGACCGCAGGTGCAGCTGCCTAGTCGCAGGTGCGGGACCGCTCCTACGGTCCCATCCTCATAGGTGCAACCCCCAGTGGTCAGGCCATTTCTCGCAGGTGCAGATAATATTTCGCAGGAGCGGAGCCGCAGGTGCGGTCTCCACTCCGCAGGTACGGGCCCAGGCTTCCTAGTTCATTTCCGCAGGTGCGAGACTGCAGGTGCAGTTCTCGAGCCACAGGTGCGGAACCACTATTCAGACAATATGTTTTTATACACGGGATTTAAGTCATTTTCCTCATCTTCTTCTTCTTCCTTGGGGCGATTTCCACCATTTTAGAGGGGCAAACGACCTGATTATTGAAGGTAAGTAAAGTCTACTCTAATATTAGCTTCATGCATGGATTACTAGCTTAATCAACTACCTAAATTAGTGAAAAATCAAGAATGGGGTAGTAACCTAGGGCTTTCGATAATTTGAGAATTTACCCGTGAAATCAACAATGGGCCCGGGGTTGGATTTTAGAATTTCTTCAAGAATGGTGAATTTACTAAATGTGTAGGAGAATTTCCATATTCTTAGCATAAATTAACGAATTTGTGTAACATTTGGCTAGTTTCGAGTCCTCGGGTGTAGAGTTCGGAGTTTCGGGCGATTTCTTGGTCCTGGGAGTAGGCTCGACGCGAGGTGAGTCTCCTTTCTAACCTTGTAAGGGGGAATTGTCCCCATATTGCATGTCCTTATTTGCGGGGGCTACGCACGCACGATGTGACGAGAGTCTGTGCGTAGCAACTACTACGCCATGTTGGGTAGTTCTAGGACTCACGAGCAAGGTTATATGTGCCTTACATGTATTCCTAAATGCATTTTGAATTTCTTATTATCCTTGATTTGGAAAGAGAAAATTAGGAAGTTGTGTTCCATGATATATTGCCTAGGTTCTTGCCTTAAAGAATAATCTCTGATAATTCCCTAAAAAAAATTGATAATTTTATGTATGTATGCGGCACCACGTCACATGTATGATTCGTGAGTGGAATATCCCTACTATTATGTCAACCATGTCGCATGTTCAATTCGCGAGCGGGGTAATAGATGCATCTATGGTTCGAGCCGTTCGACCCTCGGCAGTGCACAGTTATTTTTTTCGCGATGTTTCGGCCGTATATGTCCGGCCTATTATGTGATGTATGATTTACTGGGAATTGGTTGTAATTGTACAAACTAGTTCATGTTAATAAGGGAATTAAGTACATTATGTGCTAGTGAAATTTGACATGCAAAGGTAAATACAACTATACTTGATGATTTATCTCCTTGTGATTTCTACGACTGTTATGCTTGCCTAGTTCCTATTAAATCATGTTATTTAGAAATGTTTACCCTAGTAAGTATCACGTCTACCTCTCGTCACTACCTCTTCGAGGTTAGGCGGGATACTCACTGGTACATATTTGTTTATGTACTCATGCTGCATTTCTGTACTTAATTGTACAGGTTCTGAGGCTGGTGCATCTGGTTATCAGAACGGATCTCGATTCTAATCTCAGTTGGACCCGACTTCACGGTGAGCTTCTTCTCCTGACGATCCTCGGCGGCACCTTGGAGTTTTCTTTTGCTTATTTCCCATATATTCATTTCAGATAGTGGGATTGTATATTATGTTTTGTATATTCTGTTAGTATGCCCGTAGGACTTGTGACACTAGTTCCTGGCACACACGTAGTTGTTATTTTGGTTTACGGGTCTGTATATATACATTTTGGCTCATTCCTCATCATGAATGTTTTGATTAAGACTGGCTAATTATCCTTGTCAAATCATGTTTTAACTTTTAAAAATCGAGTATATTTTAAAGTGTTTAAACTATTAAGAAGGAACCTTTAGTAAATTAAGAGTCGGCTTGCCTGACTCAACTGTTTGGCGCCATCACGACCTCAGTAAGGATTTTGGGTCCGGACAACATGGTATCAGAGCACTAGGTTCACGTAGGTCTCACAAGTCCCGGGCAAACCTAATAGAGTCTTGCGGATCGGTATGGAGACGTCTGTACTTATCCTCGGGAGGCTATAGGGTGTTAGGAAAACCTCTCCTTATTTTTATTCTATCATGCAGCCAATGGTTTACTAAATTTCGTTCTTCTATTCTCTCACAGATGGTGAGCACGCATACATCCGATGTTTCAAATCTGGGAAGGGATGCTACCCCTATTGTTCGCGGCCGTGGCAGAGGCCGGGGAGGGCACCAAGCCGAGGTAGGGGACGAGGGCGTCCCCAAGCTATTCCAGTCATACCACCAGATCATCCCACTATAGATGAGTAGGATGAGGTGCCCCTAGCAGGTCCTTCTCCAATAGACTTTATGACAGTGTCAGGATTCCAGGAGATCATGGGCCGTATAATGCGATTCATGAACACTATCTCCCAGGCTGGTTTATTTCCAGCGAACCCTGCCACATCTCAGGAAAGAGGGGTAGCCCAGACCCCTACTGCCCAGGCTGCAGGTCAGACAAAAGCACTTCATCATACCCCAGGTACACTGCCTGTGGGTGGAGCCCAGCCAGTAGCAGCAGCACCTGAGCTCAGACCAGCTGCGGACAGCGATCCCACAGAAGTTACTAGATATGTGGACCCGATTGCACCCTCCTATCTTCGGGGGTGAGAAGGGCGAGGATGCCCAGGACTTCATTGATAGGTGCAGGGACAGACTGCACAACATGAGGATATTGGAGTCCCATGGAGTGGACTTCACTACTTTCCAGCTTGAGGGCAGGGCCTGCAGATGGTGGTAGTCCTACATCCTGGGTAGACCAGTAGGTTCCCCTACCATCACTTGGGAGAAGTTCACTCAGCTGTTCCTGGACAGGTAAATTGCACCCTCCGAGAGGGAAGAGCTGCGATATCAGTTTGAGCAGCTGGAGCACAGGTGGGTGTCAGTGACAGATTACGAGGCCAGGTTTTCTGAGTTGTCCCGTCATGACCTTATGATATTGCCTACTGATGTTGAGAGAGTGCAGAGATTTGAAGTAGGGTTGCACTCAGGTATTAGGGCCAACATGGCCCAAGAGGTGGATATGGGAACTCCCTATCAGCTTATGGTCGAGATAGCTCGCCCGATTGAGGGTTATTGTTCGAGAGGCAGAGAGAAAGGTCAGTAGGATAAGCGGACAAGATTTTCAGGAGATTTCAGAGGTGCCCTAGCTAGGGGTAGAGGTCAGTTTGATAGAGGCCAATCTAGCAGGCCTCCATATTCAGCTCCTCCTCTACCTCCCCGTACTGCTCCAGAGAGTTCCTACCGCCCACCATCAATTCAGGGTTCCTCATGCGGGTATTCCGATCATCAGGGGTCTTCTATTCCTTAATTCAGTGCCATGCCGGAGAGTTCTCCCCGTCCCCTAGCTATCCAGGGTCCTTTTTCAGGGCAGCAGGCCATGCCACCAGCCAGATGTTATGAGTGTGGAGACCCAGTCCATATGAGGAGGACTACTCCCAGGCTTCGGGGCAAGGTCGTTAAGCAGAGCTATCAGCCCACATTTCCAGCACCGGCGGTTCGTCCACCCAGAGGTGGAGGGCAGACTAGTAGAGGTCGTCCCAGAGGTAGAGGCCAGGCAGGGGGAGCTCTGTCAGCCCCTATTCATGCCAGCGGAGGTCAGCCAGCTCCTATTCATTCTGGCGGGGCTCAGTCTTCCGGTTCTCCAGCTATATTCTATGTTATCCCGACCAGATTAGATGCAGTAGCCTCAGACGCCGTGATCACAGGTATTATTACAGTATGTGGTAGAGAGGAATCCATGTTATTTGATCCAGGATCCACTTATTCCTATGTTTCAGTCTTATTTGCTCATTTTCTAGATGTCCCTCGTGAGTCCTTGGGTTCTCCTATTTATGCGTCCACCCCGTGGGTGATTCTGTGGTTGTAGACCAGATTTGTCGGTCCTGTGTGATTTTGTTTTGTGGATTCGAGACTCGAGCGGTCTCTTATTGCTCGACATAGTTGATTTCGAGATTATTTTGGGCATGGATTGGCTATCTCCCTATCATGCCGTGCTAGATTGCCATGCCAAGATAGATACATTAGTCATGCCCGAGTCGCCTAGGCTGGAGTGGAGAGGTTCCTCAGTTAGTACAGTCAGCCGGGTTATTTCATTCTTGAAAGGTCGACATATGGTCGAGAAGGGTTGTCTAGCCTATTTTTCTTATGTGCGGGACACCACCGTCGAGTCTCCGACGGTTGATTCAGTGCCAGTGGTTCGAGAGTTTGCTGATGTATTTCCTTCGGATCTTCCGAGCATGCCTCTGGATCGTGATATTGATTTCTGCATTGACTTAGCTTCAGGAACCCAGTCTATATCTATTCCTCCGTACCGTATGGCTCCGAAAGAGTTGAAGTAGTTGAAGGATCAACTTGAGGAGTTGTTAGCTAAGGGGTTCATCAGACCGAGTGCCTCGTCGTGGGGTGCTCCAGTTTTATTTGTAAAGAAGAAGGATGGGTCTATGCGGATGTGTATTGATTACTGCCAGTTGAATAAGGTCACCATTAAGAACAAGTACCCTTTGCCGCGCATCGATGATTTGTTTGACCAGTTGCAAGTTGCTCGTGTGTTTTCTAAGATTTATTTGAGATTGGGGTATCATCAGTTGAGGATTAGGGCTTCAGATGTTCCGAAGACTGCTTTTCGTATGAGATATGGCCATTATGAGTTCCTGGTAATATCCTTTGGCTTAACTAATGCCCCAGAAGCATTCATGGACTTGATGAATAGGGTGTTTAGGCCGTATATTGATTCTTTTGTCATTGTCTTCATTGATGACATTTTGATTTACTCACGTAGTCTAGGGGAGCACGAGCAGCATTTGAGAGTTGTGCTCTAGACTTTGCGAGAACAAAAGCTATATGCTAAGTTCTCCAAGTGTGAGTTCTGTTTGGATTCCGTGGCATTCTTGGGGCATGTGGTATCCGGAGAGGGTATCAAGGTCGATCCTCATAAGGTTGAGGCGGTTCAAAGTTGGTCGTGTCAGCTACAGAGATCAGGAGCTTCTTGGGCCTAGCAGGCTATTATCGCCGATTTGTGGAGGCGTTTTCTTCTATTGCAGCTCCATTGACTAGATTAACTCAGAAGAATGCCCTGTTTCGATGGTCTGACGAGTGTGAGGCGATCTTTCAGAAGCTCAAGACAGCATTGACCTCAGCACAGTTCTAGTATTGCCTTCCGGTTCTGGGATGTATACGGTATATTGCAATGCTTCAAGCGTTGGTTTGGGGTGTGTATTGATGCATGAGGGGAGAGTTATTGCATATGCTTCGCGCCAGCTGAAGGTTCATGAGAAGAATTACCATGTGCACGATTTGGAGTTGGCAGTGATTGTTCATGCTCTTAAGATTTGGAGGAACTACTTGTATGGAGTATTCTGTAAGGTTTATACAGACCACCGTAGCTTGCAGCACTTGTTCAAGCAGAAGGATCTTAATTTGAGGCAGCGTAGATGGCTTGAGTTGTTGAAGGATTATGATATCACTATTCTTTATCACCCGGGCAAGGCAAATGTGGTAGCAGATGCTTTGAGAAGGAAGGCGGATAGTATGGGTAGCTTGGCTTATATTGCAGCAGAGGAGAGACCTCTAGCCTTGGCTTATATTGCAGCAGAGGAGAGATCTCTAGCCTTGGACATTCAGTCCTTGGCTAATCGCCTGGTAAGATTAGACCTTTCAGAGCCTCATCGACTTCTCGAACATGTGGTTGGTCAGTCTTCGTTATTGGGGAAGATTAAGGCTCGGCAGTATGATGATCCGTGTTTGGCTGAGCTATGAGAGACAGTGGTTCAGGGTAGGGCCGAGGAGGTTACTATTGGCGAGGATGGTGTTCTAAACTTCAGGGCCGCTTATGTGTTCCTAATGTTGATGGCCTGAGGGAGAGGATTCTAGAGGAGGCACACAGTTCTCAGTATTCTGTTCACCCTGGTGCTATGAAGATGTATCGTGATTTGAAGTAGCATTACTGGTGGAGGCGAATGAAGAAGGACATTGTGGAGTATGTGGCTAGGTGTCTTAATTTCCAGCAGGTAAAGTATAAGCACCAGAGGGAAGGAGGCCTACTTCAGCAGATGCCCATTCATGAGTGGAAATGGGAGCGCATCACCATGGACTTCGTGGTCGGGCTGCCTCGGACTTTGCGGAAGGTTGACGCAGTTTGGGTCACTGTGGATAGATTGACCAAATCGGTGCATTTCATTCCAGTAGATACTACTTATACTTCTGAGAGGTTGGCCCAGATCTACATTCGGGAGATAGTCCGGTTGCATGGTGTGCCGGTGTCCATTATATCAGATCGAGGTCCTCAGTTCACCTCGCACTTCTGGAGAGCATTACATAGTGAGATGGGTACCAAGATAGACCTCAGCACAACATTTCACCCTCAGATTGATGGTCAGTCGGAGTGTACAGTTCAGATATTGGAGGACATGCTCAGGGCATGTGTGATTGACTTCGGAGGTTAGTGGGACCAGTTCTTGCCTTTGGCCGAGTTTGCTTACAATAATAGTTATCAGTCCAGCATCGAGATGGCATCATTTGAGGCTTTGTATGGTCGGCGATGTCGTTCTCCAATAGGGTGGTTTGAGCCTGGCGAGGCTAAGTTATATGGTTCCGACCTGGTGAGGGATGCCTTAGAGAAGGTGAAGTTGATTTAGGAGAGGCTCCGTATAGAACAATCCAGACAGAAGAGTTACGCGGATCACAGGGTGCGTGATTTATCATTTATGGAGGGAGATAAGGCCCTGTTGAAAGTCTCGCCTATGAAGGGTATTATAAGGCTTGGGAAGAAGGGCAAGCTGAGCACGAGGTTTATAGGTCCCTTCGAGGTGTTGAGGCGAGTTGGGGAGGTTGCTTATGAGCTGACTTTGCCTCCCTGTTTATCAGGAGTTCAACCAGTTTTTCATGTATCCATGCTCCGGAGGTACCATGCCGACTTCTCTCACGTGGTAGATTTCAACACTATTCAGTTAGATGAGAGGTTGGGCTATGAGGAGGAACCGGTTGCTAATATTGATAGACAGGACCGCCAGTCGAGGTCCAAGAGAGTTTCTGCTATAAAGGTCCAGTGGAAGGGCCAACCAATCAAGGAGGCGACCTGGGAGTCCGAGGAGGACATATAGAGCAGATATCCACACATATTCATCACTTCAGGTACGATTCTAGACCCGTTCGAGGATGAACGTTTGTTTAAGAGGTGGAGAATGTAATGACCCAACCGGTTGTTTTGCGTTATCGGACCCCGTTCCCCTAAATGAAATTTCCCATAGCGGCTTATTATGATTTATGACTTGCGGGGACTAGTGGTCCGGGATTCGGAGGTGTTTAGAGTACTATAGGAACATTTGGTTCCTTAAGGTTGGCCTTTAAGGCCAAGTTTGACTTCGGTCAACATTTTTTGTAAACGAGCTCGAAATCGAGTTTCGATGATTCCGGTAGCTTCATATGATGATTCCGGACATAGGCGTATGTTCGGAATGGGTTTCTGATGACCTAGGAGCGTTTCGGCACCCAATATTGAAATAAGAGTTCCTTAAGTTCCTATTATGGTTTGGGACGTGTTTTCTGCGATATCGAGGTCCGAACGGAATTCTGAGACCAGGAATAATTCTGTTATGTCACTTATGACTTGCCTGCAAAATTTGGTGTCATTCCGAGTAGTATAGGTCCTTTTGGCGCGTTGTTAGCGAAGTCTAGAAAACTTAAAGTTCCTAAGTTTGGTTCTAGGGGTTTTGAGGTGTGGTTTTGAACTTTAACGTTGTTTTGGGTGTTCCGAAGGCTCGAACGAGTCTGTATTATGATTTAGGACTTGCTGGTATATTTGGACAGGGGCTCGGGTGGGCCCAGGTGCCTCCTGGACACCACACGAGGCCAAAAACCAGTTGAACTAACTACCAGTGCACCTGTTCAGGTGTGACCGCAGGTGCGGTTGCCCAGTCGCAGGTGCGGGACCGCTCCTACGGTCCCAGCCTCGCAGGTGCGACCCCCAGTGGTCAGGTCATTTCTCGCAGGTGCGGAAAAAATTCTGCAGGTGCGGTCTCCACTCCGCAGGTGCGGGCCCAGGCTTCCTAGTCCATTTCCGCAGGTGCGAGCCTTTGCTAGCAGGTGCGGTCCTCGAGCTGCAGGTGCGGAACCACTGTTCAGACAGTGTGTTTTTATATACGGGATTTAAGTCATTTTCCTCATCTTCTTCTTCTTCCTTGGAGCGATTTCCACCATTTTAGAGGGGCAAATGACCTGGTTATTGAAGGTAAGTAAATTCTACTCTGATATTAGCTTCATGCATGGATTACTAGCTTAATCAACTACCTAAATTAGTGAAAAATCAAGAATGGGGTAGTAACCTAGGGCTTTCGATAATTTGAGAATTTACCCGTGAATTAGCAATGAAATCAAGTAGCAATCGTATATTAATGATCCTTAAGCTATGGGTGAGTGTTTCATTCGAAAATTTTTGGAATCCGAGCATGTGGGCCTGGGGTTGGATTTTGGAATTTCTTCAAGAATGGTGAATTTACTAAATGAGTAGGAGAATTTCCATATTCTTAGCATAAATTAATGAATTTGTGTAACAATTGGCTAGTTTCAAGTCCTCGGGTGTAGAGTTCGGAGTTTTGGGTGCGTTCTTGGTCCGAGGAGTAGGTTCGATGCGAGGTGAGTCTCCTTTCTAACCTTGTAAGGGGGAATTGTCCCCATAGGTGATCATAAATGATTGCATGTCCTTATTTGCGGGGGCTACGCACGCACGATGTGACGAGAGTCTGTGCGTAGCAACTACTATGCCATGTTGGGTAGTTTTAGGACTCACGAGCATGCTTATATGTGCCTTACATGTATTCCTAAACGTATTTTGAATTGCTTATTATCCTTGATTTGGAATGAGAAAATTAAGAAGTTGTGGTCCATGATATATTGCTTAGGTTCTTGCCTTAAAGAATAATCTCTGATAATTCACTAAAAACAATTGATAATTTTATGTATGTATGCGGCACCGCGTCACATGTATGATTCGTGAGCGGAATACCCCTACTATTATGTCAACCGCGTCGCATGTTTGATTCACGAGCGGGGTAATAGATGCATCTATGGTTCGAGCTGTTCGACCCTCGGCAGTGCACATTTATTTTTTCGCGACGTTTCGGTCGTACGTGTCCGGTCTATTATGTGTTGTATGATTTACTGGGAATTTGT
Organism: Nicotiana paniculata; assembly: GCA_005239505.1. Lineage (NCBI taxonomy): Eukaryota > Viridiplantae > Streptophyta > Magnoliopsida > Solanales > Solanaceae > Nicotiana > Nicotiana paniculata. Next base: position 20,928 of record ML302174.1, on the reverse strand, counting down.
TGTAATTGTACAAACTGGTTCATGTTAATAAGGGAATTTAGTACATTATGTGCTAGTGAAATTTGACATGCAAATGTAAATACAACTATACTTGATGATTTATCTCCTTGTGATTTCTACGACTGTTATGCCTGCCTAGTTCCTATTAAATCATGTTATTTAGAAATGTGGACCCTAGTAAGTATCACGTCTACCTCTCGTCACTACCTCTTCGAGGTTAGGCGGGATATTCACTGGGTACATATTTGTTTATGTACTCATGCTGCACTTCTGTACTTAATTGTATAGGTTCTGAGGCTGGTGCATCTGCTTATCAGACCGGATCTCGGTTCTGATCTCAGTTGAACCCGACTTCACGGTGAGCTGCTTCTCCTGACAATCATCGGTGGCACCTTGGAGTTTTCTTTTGCTTATTTCCCGTCTATTCCTTTCAAACAGTGGGATTGTATATTATGTTTTGTATATTCTGTTAGTATGCTCGTAGGACTNTTATTTTAGTTTACGGGTCTGTATATATACATTTTGGCTCATTCCTCATCATGACTGTTTTGATTAAGACTGGCTAATTATCCTTGTCAAATCATGTTTAACTTTTAAAAATCGAGTATATTTTAAAGTGTTTAAACTATTAAGAAGGAACCTTTAGTAAATTAAGAGTTGGCTTGCCTGACCCTGCTGTTTGGCGCCATCATGACCTCAGTAAGGATTTTGGGTCGTGACAACTTCACTTTTGACATCCTCACTTTTGCACACTTTGTCAACCTGCGCATTATTAAAAATATTTTGGTCGAATAGTTGGAATTCCTCTTTCCGCTCCACAAGTTGGCCAGTATCTACAAAAATAGGTTGTGGGGCATCCGACACCTCAAACTTTTTATTCAATTGATCCTGCAGGTCATGGATATCTGAACCAAATTGGTCTATCTCTTGTCTAAGCTCATTTCTTTCGTCTATCAGTTGTTCTGCCATATTTGACAAACCATTAAGTAGAACCCCACGAAAGTTTACCAGTTGAGCTTGTTTTTCTAGCCAAGATTGGATCACGATATCTACTTCTTCAAAGTAATCTTCTTGTGGGAACTTTCTCTCTTCATCGAGTTGAGGTTTTTCCACGAAATCGACCATTAATTCATCCATTCTAGCCTGGAGCCTTTTGATCGTTAAGGCGTCAAGAACTTGTTGCTCGGCTACTTTCCTTATCATGTCCATAATGGCCTTTTGATTTTCATCTTGTTGCTCGACTACTCGCCTCATTATGTCCATAATACGAGCATCATGTTCCATATCATCCACTTCATTGCTCCTATCAAACTCATAAACATTATTAGAAACATTATGAAATGGGCTCTGAGACAGATAACAATAATTAGGACAACCATCCCAATAGCCACCTTGAAAACCACATAAATTATAAAAATTCCACACATCAAATTGAGATGTACAATTTTTCCACAAGTGTGGTCCTCCATAATATGGACAAGGACCGTCACAATAAGAATAACTAATATTCCACCAATTCTCATTCCAAGATGCTATGTCAACAAAGATAATAAAATATTAAATTAAAATAAAAAAACTTGAATAAACAAAAAGTAAAAATCCTGTCTAGTAGAGTAGTTAATTTCTAAGTCCCCGGCAATGGCGCCAAAAACTTGTTGCTCCCAAATGCACACAAGTATACGTGGTCGACAAGTAATATAGGATTGTAAGTCCAGATATCGTACCCACAGAGACTTGTGATTAACTATCAACTAAATTAAATCAAATAATTAATCTATTCAAGTGGATCCTAACGTATGAATATTTAATTAAAATTAATCTAGAGTAACAAATTATGAGATTAAAGAAAATAACAACAACCTTAAAGACGAATTCAATGTGAGTGAATATTCTAGAGCTATGAGTTAGCTAACAATCCCATTGAGTTTTCTACTTAAATTATCTGATTAATTTATCTGGTTTATTGGTTGACAGGGTTAATATTGCCCGTAGCCTTCTCCCGAAGTACTACTTGCCTATTCAAGCTAATCTAACGCCTATATTCCTACGGAATTAGAATTAACAAAAACACATTAATAATTCCTGTATAGTAATCAAGAAAGGTGATTAAGTACATTCCTATCCTAACCACAAATCCTCCCCCCACTCAGAGTTAAGATTTGCTCTACTCAATCTTATATATGCGATCTAGAATTCTCTCTCCCGAGTTCAATCCTAGATTCGTAGATAGTATTCAATTTGTAATCAAACAATCAAATAATTAAGCGAAAGATTGAATAAGTAAACCAATATGATAAAATAATAAGAACAATTCAATCTTCAAATCACAACGTTCATGCAGCACCCAAAACTCTAGAACTAATAAACTATGAAATTAAAGGAAGAGAATAGAAGAAAAACTAGTTAGAAGCCTCCTACGAGCATGGTGTGTGTTTNGTTGGGGGGGGGGGGAGGTCTTGGGTCGAAATAACCTTGTCCCGGACAAAATAGAGAAAAATCCCATCACGCAGGGTCCAGGCTAGCGCCTCACGATGGCTGTGGCGCTGAAGGCAGTGAGCGATTTGCAATTTTGCTTGCTTTCAATTCCGTTCTTCACTTGAATTAGATTTCCTTTTTTTTTTATTGTACTACACGCGGGGGGACAAACACCAAAGGGTGCCCCCCCCCCCCTCCCCTCGCCTTTTTTGTTTATTTTCTTTTCTTTTTCTTCCGTGTTTTATTCAATTTTCTATAAATCTCTTCATCTTCACACCACTTCATTCCTACACAGTTAAAATATAATATTAAGCACAAAGTACTATAATTAACACCCAAAAGACGATTAAAACTGCTAGAATATGAGGCAATAATTGTTAAATATATATATTTTTGGCCGAACATCATATATATATATATATATATATATATATATGAGACGTTTATTTTATTCGAATTACACATTTCGTCTTATATATTCATTCATTTTATAACTAATTAGAAATCACATAGATTAATATATATCGGTCAAGACATTTTACCTTTTGTATTCATCTGTCTAAGTTAATTTTATAAGCTATAATTAAGTATATGAGTAATTTCACACACACACACACACATATTATACTGTAATTGGTGATGAATCACATACATTACTACGTACGAAAACTTTATCAATTGATGAATTGGTAAACCAATATTATTATTTTTTAAATATGTTTAATTGATTGTTATATTAATTCGTTTACTTAATGCTAATAACTTCTTTCGTTTATTTGATTTGTGATCCATATATACATGTCAAAGAAGTTTAGTATTCTTCTATATTTCATTCATTCATCACTAATAATGCATGACATAGATTAATAGATATAGGTGGAGACGTTTTGTTTTTAATATTCATCGATATAGGTCGAGATATTTTATTTTTAATATTCATCGATGCATCTAAGTAAGTTATAAGTCAATGAATCAATTTAAAAATAGATATATTTGATAATGATCAATTATATATACTAATTAGATTATTGCTTCTTCACAAGTCTATCCCCAAAAGAACCCGACCTTGCGGCCCTAGGGCCTCGTGTTCTTAGATGAGGCTATACCTATACAAACACACTGTGTTATACTACTTTAACTATATATAGCTTGTTATAGTATATGTTAGTGTATTCATTATTTGTATTACACAATAAAGTGTTAATGGATTATATTTATATTATCTAGATAGTAAATATTAATGTGATGCAAAAATTTTACCATGTTTGACCTATGAACCAACCGAAGTTGGTCGGTTATTTTCCAGAAATTACATCTACCGACCAAAGTTGGTCGGTAAATTCAATTATAAATTTTATAAAATATTTTAAATAATAATATAATTATTGTGATTTAAAAATGTGGGTCCATATTACCGATCGATGTTGGTCGGTAATCAAAAAGGTAATTTGACTAAGCAAGTATGATCATTGCGGTCAAATATTTGACCAATATACCGACCAATTTCGGTCGGTATGTAATTTAAAAAAATGTAAAATATATTTTTGGTAGTTTTCGTCTGCTTTGGACGGTTTTTTGTCGCTTTTGTTGACTGACCAACGTTGGTTGGTATGGCTCGGTCGAATTTTGTGGATTTCTAGTTGTGCTAACTGATGGTAGAAGCTAAAGAAAGTATATAGTAGTAAATCATGTCCTTTAAAAGAAGAAGATGCATTATCGAAGTATATCTTAAAGGAAGCCAAGAAAAAAGAAAAACCATATTTAATTATTGAGATTTTTTCAATATGGGAGATCTGGGATCGATTCCCCTCACCAGCAACATCCTCATTTAGATCTCACACCGGGCTTGCCTAGTGTAGTTTTAAGTCTCCTCACTTAGAGTTCATTTGACTTAATTAATCGATAAGAAGTTGTTGAGAGAGATCAGATATGGAGGTGTATAGAGAAGTTAGAGAAAAGATAGAGGTGGAGAAGAAGAACATTACTCCATTTCTAAATATTGAAAATGCACAATCTACGTATTTACGGAGCACTACTACTACTTATAGGATTTCACTACTAACTACTTGTATTAGTCCACTAATTAGTTATAACTAACCACTAACTAACTCTACACTTTAAATATGTGGGACCCACATTCCTCAACACTCCTCCTCAAGCTATAGGATGAAATACATTGTTCATCCCCAGCTTGCTCAGTAAGTACTCATGTTGTGGTTTGCATAATGCCTTTGTTAGTAAATCTGCAATTTGTTCTGTTGTCCCAACATGTTGCGTTTGAATCAGTCCTTGCACTAGTTTCTCCCTTACAAAATGGCAGTCAATGTCTATATGCTTAGTTCTCTCGTGAAAGATAGGATGTGCATCAATTTGAATGGTTGCTTTGCTATCACATTGCAACAGCACATGTAATTTGATATCTATGCCTAATTCTCTAAACAGTCCAACTAGCCATACAATCTCAGCAATTGTGGTTTCCATACTTCAAAATTCTGCTTCAGCTGAACTTCTAGACAGTGTTCCTTGTTTTTTTGATTTCCAGGAAATAAGTGCACTAATAAGTAGGGATTTTGACCACTTATTTTCCCTCTTTTACTTGTGTTTTATCTCTAAAATGCTTAAAGGTGTCCTCGAGAACTAATGAAATGAGCTTTCTTGCAGGAATATTTGGAAACGAGCCAAAGAAGTGAAAATCAACTCAAAAATGGAGAAGAGGGAAAAAGTGCTTATAGTGAGGACTGCACAATACTGTGTGTTGTCGTTAACAATGAAAGAACCCTGTCAAAATAAGCTTCAGAGTATGCAGACCGCATAATTTTGGTGCGGCCGCAAAAGAGAGGTTCAGAGTGTCACGACCCCAAACCACCCGGTCGTGATGGCGCCTATCATGGAACTAGGTCAGCCGACACATTTTTAGAATGATTCGATACTTCAAAAATAAAGGTGTTTTAAAAAAATTAATTAATAAAAACTTCATAGCGTAAGTTTAAATAACAAGTGCGAAAATAAACAAAAGCCCGACATTGGGGTGTCACAAGTCACGAGCGTCTACTAAGGACTATCCGAAAACAACTAAGACTATTATAGTCTGGAAAACACGCTAATATAGTCAGAGGAAGATAAGAGGGAGAAGAAAAGGGTTGCGATTGCCATGCAGCTACCTTGCCGACTTCGAGTATCCGCAACGGATGGAAGAATCAATGCTCGCTATGACGTCCAGAAATCCCTAGATCTGCACACAAGGTGCAGGGAGTAATGTGAGTACGCCAACTCAGTAGTAATAAATGTAAATAAAGACTGCGCAGTAAGAAACACATAAATCCATGTCATGAAATCACAGTAAGTACAACATGCCTTCATAACAGTATATAAGTCAAATCCTCTCGCTTAAAACCAAATTTCAGTAAAAATCATTTGAAGATATTTTTGCAATAGTTTCAAAAGAGTTTCAGTGAAGTTTAGAGTAAAAGTTATGAAAATCATAAAAAGCCCCTCGGGCAAAACATGTATCATAACCGCCCATCGGGCATAACATCACATAGAATCAGCCCCTCGGGCAACCTCACAACCACTCGTAATCAGCCTCTCGTGCACATCACGAATCAAGAACAGTCGCTCGGGCAACATCATATCACTCACTCAGGGTACCCACGCTCACTGGGGGTGTACAGACTCCGGAGGGGATCCTACAGCCCAAGCGCTATAACAAGCCATCTCGTGGCATATCAATCAGGCCCTCGGCCTCTCATATATCATATATCAGTACAACATGCTGCGGCCCGCAACCCGATCCCATGATATCCTCACAACACAGGCCCTCGGCCTCACTCAATTAGAAACCTCTCAAGCCACTCGGGCTATCAGTAAAACAGGTNCCCCCCCCCCCCCCCGAGATATCAATAGAACAGGGTGCTCAGCCCAAAAATATCATTTTATGCATCAAAACGGAGTAAACAAGACTGAGTTATGAAATCAGTAAAATATAGCATGACTGAGTTCAGATCTTAAATCAAAACAATGATTAAATAGTATTAAAAAGCCCCCAAAGGGTCCAAACATCTTGGCACGAGGCCCAAATATGGCATTCAGCCAAAAAACATACTAATACTTACTAAAAGACAAAATATCATATAGTTTCCAGTCAAATACGCAACTTTATAGTTGCTACGGGACGGACCAAGTCACAATCCTCAATGGTTCACGCCACGCTCGTCATCTAGCATGTGTGTCAATTCATAATGGTGAAACGATGTGAAATACGGGGTTTCATACCCTCAGGACAAGATTTACAATCATTACTTACCTCAAACCAGACAAAAATCTACTCCGAAATGCCCTTGCCGCTCGACTCGACCATAAATCTCCCCCAATAAAACCAAAATCAGTATTATATCATTAATATATGCTAAAGGAACAAAGCCCACTTAAATTTATCAAATTAAACCACAAATCCCGAAATTGGCCAAACCCGACCCCCGGGCCCACATCTCAAAATCTGACAAAATTACAAAACTGGAATCCTCATTCACTCACAAGTCTACCCATATCAAATTCCTCTAAATCCGATATCAAATGGCCATTCAAATTCCAAAAATGAACTCTCCGATTTCAAGCCCTAATTTCCCCAATTTTTACCCCAAATTCCCTACTTAGATGATAAAAATCAAGACACAATCATGGAATTTGACCAAAATCAAGTGAAGAACACGTACCCAATTACTCTGCTGGAAAACCTCTCTAAACTCTCCTTCTCCCGAGCTCTCTTTTGAATTTTGGAATCATGAACTCAAACCCTCGTTTTGAACCTTTTAAAATCTGCCAGATAATTCTTCATCGCGATTGCGAAAATAGCCTCGCGATCGCGAAGCACAAATAATGCTACCCCTTGATAACCTTACGTGACCGCGTAAACTCCCACGCGTTCGCAAACCTAAACCACATAGACCTACGCGATCCCAACTAGCTTCACGCGGTCGTGTAGAGCAACCGCCTCGACCTTTCCCCACATCACCCAGGGACGCGTTCGTGAAGCACTGCACCACACACATACACGATCGCAGATAACCTCTACGATCACATAGAAAAACACCAACGCAGACCCAATTCAACCTACGCGATCGCGACTTCCTCTTCACGATCGCGAAGAACAAATCTTCTGCAACAAAACACCAGAAAATTTGCCAACCTTTCAAGTCCAAAAATGACCCGTTGAGCATCCGAAACACACCCGAAGCCCTTGGGACCTCAACCAAACATGCAAACACATCCCATAACATCATCAAACTTAGTTGAACTTTCGAATTTCTCAAAACAACATCAAAATACCAAATTAATCCAAAATTCAAGCCTAAGGATTTCTAAACTTCCGAAATTTGCCAACGATGCCGAAACCAACCAAACCACGTCTGAATTACCCAAAATTTTGCACATACATCACAAATGACACAACGAACCTATTCCAACTTCTATAATTCCATTCCAACCCCGATATCTAATTTTCCACTGCCAATCAGAAATCACCAAAAATCCATTTTCGCCAATTCAAGCCTAATTCTACCACGGGCCTCCGAATAACATTCCGAACCCACTCCTAAGTCCAAAATCACCTAAAAACCTATCTAAACCATAAAAAACCCAATTCCGAGATCATTTACCTATGAGTCAACTTCCGGTTGACTTTTCCACTAATTAACCAACTTAAGAAACTAAGTGTCTCATTTCTCTCTACAATCACTCTGAACCCGAGCCAACCAACCCAACACAACATAAAAGAGATGAACCACACATAATGAAGCAGAAATGGGGGAAACAGGGCTAGAACTCTCGGAACAACCGATCGGGTCGTTACATTCTCCCCTTCTTAACGTTCGTCCTCGAACGAGTCTAAAAATATACCTGGAGTCTCAAATAGGTGTGGATATCTGCTCTGCATATCGCGCTCGGTCTCCCAGGTAGCCTCCTCCACCGGCTTCCCTCTCCAATGCACCTTAACTGAAGTTATATCCTTTGACCTCAACCTTCGGACCTGCCGATCCAAAATAGCCATTGGCTCCACATCATAAGTCATATCACCCTCTAACTGAACCATGCTGAATTCCAAAACATAGGACGGGTCACCAACATACTTTCGAATCATGGAAACGTGAAACACCGGATCCACACTCGACAAGCTGGGTGGAAAATCAAGTCTATAAGCCACCTCCCCTACCCTCTGAAGCACCTCAAAAGGCACAATGAACCGGAGGCTCAACTTTCCCCTCTTCCCAAAACTCATAACACCCTTCATGGGCGATACCTTCAGCAGAACCTTCTCCCCAACCATGAAAGATACATCACGGACCTTCCTGTCCGCATAGCTCTTCTGCCTAGACTGCGCTGTCTGAAGCTACTCCTGAATCAACTTCACCTTATCTAAAGCATCCTGCACCAAATCTGTACCCAAGAGTCTAGCCTCACCCGGCTCAAACCAACCGATCGGAGATCGACACATCCTCCCATATAAAGTCTCATACGGAGCCATCTGAATACTCGCGAGTGGCAGAAACTGGTCCCATGAACCTCCAAAATCAATGACACAAGCGTGCAACATGTACTCAAATATCTGAATAGTGTGTTCGGACTTCCTGCCCGTCTGAGGGTGAAAAATTATGCTCAACTCAACCATAGTACCCAACTCTCTCTGCACGGCCCTCCAAAACTGCGATGTGAATTGAGTACCTCTATCAGAAATGATGGAAACTATAACACCATGCAGCCGAACAATCCCCCGAATAGAAATCTCAGCTAACCGCTCCGAAGAGTAAGTAGTACCAACAGGAATAAAGTGCACGAACTTGGTCAGCCAATCCACGATAAGCCAAATAGCATCGAACTTCCTCGAAGTCTGTGGGAGCCCAAATACAAAGTCCATGATGATCCGCTCCCACTTCCATTCCGGAATGTCCAACCTCTGAAGCAATCCACCTGGTCTCTGGTGCTCATACTTGACCTTCTAACAGTTGGACATCGAGCTACAAATATGACAATATCCTTCTTCCTCCGCCTCCGTCAATAATGTTGTCTCAGATCCTGATACATCTTCGCGTCACCAAGATTGATGGAATACCGCGAGCTGTGGGCCTCCTCAAGAATCAACTCCCGAAGCCCATCTACATTAGGCACGCATATCCAACCCTGCATTCACATCACACCATCATCACCAATAGATACATCCCCGGCATCACCTAGCCGGACCCTATCCTGAAGAACAAGAAAGTGTGGGTCATTATACTAGCACTCTCTGATACGGTCATAAAGAGAAGACCTGGAGACTATGCAAGCCAATACTCGGCTGGGCTCCGATATATCTAATCTCACAAACTGGCCCGCTAAGGCCTGAACATCAAGTGCTAAAGGTCTCTCTGCTACTGAAAGATATGCTAGACTCCCAAACTCTCTACTCGGTGACTCAAGGCATCGGCCACCATATTGTCCTTCCCCGGATGGTATAGAATAGTGATATCATAGTCCTTGAGAAGCTCCAACCATCTCCGCTAACACAAATTCAGATTTGTCTACTAACAGATGCTGCAGACTACGATGATCAGTAAAAACCTAACAATGAACCTCATACAAATAATGGCACCAAATCTTCAAGGCGTGAACAATGGAGGCTAACTCAAGATCATGCATTGGATAATTCCGCGAGGCATAGGCAATCACCCTACCCTCCTGCATCAAGACACATCCAATGCCTATCATCGAGGCATCACAATACACGGTATAAAAACCTGAAGTTGATGGCAATACTAACACTGGAGCTGTGGTCAAAGCAGCCTTGAGCTTCTGAAAGCTCTCCTCACACTCGTCCGACCACCTGAACGGAGCACCCTTCTGGGTTAATTTGTTCAAGGGCGAAGCAATAGAAGAAAACCCCTCCACAAAGCGACGGTTATAGCCTGCTAAACCAAGGAAGCTCATAATCTCTATAGCTGAGGATGGTCTGGGCCAACTCTGCACCGCCTCTATCTTCTTCGGATCTACCTGAATACCCTTACCGGATACCAAGTGCCCCAAGAAAGCTACTGAGCCAAGCCAAAACTTACACTTGGAGAACTTTTCATAAAGCTTCTCCTCTCTCAATCTCCGCAATACAACTCTCAAATGCTGAGCATGCTCCTCCGGGCTACGAGAGTACACCAGGTTGTCATCAATGAACACAATAACAAGGGAATCCAAGTATGGCTGAAATACGATGTTCATCATATGCATGAACGTTTTTCGGACATTGGTCAGCCCAAAAGAAATCACCAAAAACTCATAATGGGCATAACGGGTCCTGAAAGCCGTCTTAGGAATATCTGAATCCCGAATCTTCATCTGATGAAACCGGATATCAAATCAATCTTAGAGAATACCCTGGATCGCTGAAGCTGGTCAAACAAATCATCAATACGAGGCAAAGGATACTTATTCTTGACTATAACTTTGTTCAATTGCCTGTAGTCAATACATATTCTCATGGAACCATCCTTCTTCTTCACAAACAACATCGGTGCACCCCAAGGTGACACACTAGGATGAATGAACCCTTTATCTAGCAGTTCCTGAAGCTTCTCTTTCAATTCCTTCAACTTCATCGGTTCCATACGATTCGGTGGAATAGAAATAGGCTGAGTGTATGGCACCAAATCAATACCAAAATCAATATCCCTGTCGGGCGGCATGCCCGACAGTTCTGTAGGGAACACGTTCAGAAAATCACGGACCATAGGAACATAATCAATAATGGGAGTCTCAGCACTGACATCCTCACAAAATCCAAACAAGATAGACACCCTTTCTCCACCATACGCTGAGCCTTCAGGTATGAAATCACCCTACTAGGCAAATCAATGGAACCTCTCCACTCAACCCTTGGAAATCCCGGCATCGCTAAGGTCACGATCTTAGCGTGACAATCTAGAACAACATGACATGGAGATAGCCATTCCATGCCCAATATCACATCGAAGTCAACCATACTAAGCAATAACAAGTCCACTCGGGTCTCCAGACCCCTAATAGCCACCACACATGACCGATACACACGGTCCGCAACAACAGTATCGCCCACAGGCTTAGACACGTGAACAACTGTAACTAAAGACTCACGCGATATATCCAGAAAATGGGCAAAATATGATGAGACATATGAATATGTGGAACCAGGATCAAATAAAACTGAGGCATCTCGGTGAAAAACTGAAACAATAGCTGTGATCACGGCATCCGAAGCCATAGCCTCTAGTCTGGCTGGAAGTGCATAAAAACGGGTCTGACCTCCACCTGATCGACCTCCTCTTCTAGGGTGGCCTCTAGTTTTCTGACCCCCACTCTTAGCTACCTGGGCGGGTGGTGAAGTAGCTGGTGCTGAAGTCGATGGCTGACTCCTGTACGGAGACGGGCCCCTATGGCGACGAGGACACTGCCTCCACATATGCCCCAACTCTCCACACTCATAACAACATCCTGGTGATGGTGACGGGGGCTGAAGGGAACCCCTAGCACCGGGATGACTAGTAGAAGAACCTGGCATGGAGGAACCCTGAACTGATGGTGCACGGGATGAACTCCGGGCTGGAAGGACACTGAATGATGAGCGGCCCGGATGAGAACTGCGGGAACTAGACCCCGATGATGCACCACTATAAGCTGGGCGAGTTGGCTGAGCAGGCCTAAATGGGCGGCCTCTACTATGCTGAAACTGACCTCTGGAGGGAATACTACCAAAGCTACCAGATCCCCGAGGCCTCTTGGCCTCCCTCTTATCTCGCTCCTGGCGACGAGCTGACTCAATCTTATGGGCAATATCAACAACCTGCTCAAAAGTAGCACGCGATACCCTCTCTCAGGTCATAAGAATCCGGAGCTGATATGTGAGGCCATCCACGAACCTCCTAATCCTCTCTCTCTCTCTTTATAGGAACCAACCAAACAACATGACGGGATAGCTTTGAAAATCTCATTTCATATTGCGTCATAGTCATATAATCCCAACGCAACTGCTCGAACTGCCTGCGCAGCTCCTCCCTGCGGGACTATGGCACATACTTCTCCAAAAAGAGAGCGGAGAACTGCTGCCAGGTAAGGGGCGCTGCACCAACAGGCCTACGCCTCTCATAATCCTCCCACCAAGTAAAGGAAGCTCCTAAAAACTGGAAAGTAGTTAACAAGACCCCACTGGTCTCCAATATACCCGTTGTACGAAGAATCCTCTAACACTTGTCCAAGAAACCCTTGGCATCCTCGCCCTTGGCTACACTGAAAGTCGGAGGCTGAATCCTACCAAACCTCTCCAATCTACGATGCGCGTCATCAAGCATGACTGGAATCACATAATCCTGAACAGGTGCAACCGGCTGAGCTGGAGGTGCCTCTGGTGTCTGAAGTCCCTCAATAACCTGATCAGGGGTACGAGCGGCAGGAGTCTGAGTGCCTCCCCCGACCTGAGAAGTAGCTGTTGTAGAAGAAAAAGCGACCGCCTGAGCAAGACTGGTGCATACGGTCAAGATCTGAGCCAAGGTCTCCTGAAGACCCGGAATAACAATAGACACAGTCGGTGCCTTGGATGGTCCCACTGGAAGATCTGCGGCTGGGACCGGATCTGGAATAACTTGTGGGTCTATAGGTACAGCCTCGGCTACTGCGCGGGCTACACCCCTACCCCTGCCAAGGCCTCGAATGCGACCTCGACCCCTCAGGGGCCTTACTGGTGGTTGGTCGGCATGTCCAGTAGTGCATGTCGTCACCAACTGTGAGAGAATGAAACAACAGAAGTTTAGTTACCTGAATCAATAGATTTGCACGATAAGAATTCAAGAATGTGAGATTTTCCTAAGGGTTCTGCAGCCTCTCAAAGATAAGTACAGACGTTTCTATATCAATCCGCAAGACTCTACTAAACTTGCTCATGACTCGTGAGACCTATGTAACCTAGGCTCTGATACCAACTTGTCACATCCCCAAACCACCCGATCGTGATGGCGCCTATCATAGAACTAGGCCAGCCAACGCATTTTCAGAATGATTCGACACTTCATAATAAAGGTGTTTTAAAAACATTAATTAATAAAAACTTCATAGCATAAATTTAAATAACAAGTGCGGAAAGAAACAAAATCCCGACATCGGGGTGTCATAAGTCACGAGCGTCTACTAAGGACTATCCGAAAACAATTAAGACTATTACAATCTGGAAAACACACTAATATAGTCAGAGGAAGATAAGAGAGAGAGAATAGCAAGGTTGCGATTTCCATGCAGCTACCTTTCCGACTCCCCGCGACAGATGGAGAATCAGCGCTCGCTATCACGACTAGAAATCCCTGGATCTGCACACAAGGTGCAGGGAGTAATATGAGTACGCCAACTCAGTAAGTAATAAATATAAATAAAGACTGAGCAGTAAGAAACACATAAATCTACGTCATAAAATCACAGTAAGTACATCATTCCTTCATAATAATATATAAGCCAAATCCTCTCGCTTAAAACCAAATTTCAGTAAAAATCATTTGAAGATATTTTTTCCAACAGTTTCTAAAGAGTTTCAATGAAGTTTAGATTAAAAGTGATGAAAATCATAAATAGCCCCTCGGGAAAAACATGTATCATAAACCGCCCCTCGGGCATAACATCACTTAGAATCAGCCCGTCGAGCAACCTCATTATCACTCGTAATCAGCCCCTCGGGCACATCATGAATCAAGAACAGCCGCTCGGTGTTGATACCCAATTTTTCCCTCATATATTTCAAATATACATACATATACCATCAAAATAGTGCATGAGCATCATCAAGTATTTTTCTATAATTTTTAAAGGCTTTTAATCAACTTATTCCTGTATTTTTATTATATAAATAATTATTAATTGCATCACAAATAATTTTTATGATGATTTATCATTTAATTTTCATCATTTATATTCATATTAAGCTTTAAATATTTTTGGATGTATTATTATAATTATATTTGCATCCTTAGGCTAAATTGCATATTTTGCAACAATAGCCTATATATGTGCATAATTGCATGATTTATATAGAAAATGACTTTTCATATTTTAAAATGTTAAGTAATTATTTTAAATCATTTTAATGCACAAGTGTTATTTTGTTATTTTATTAATTTTTTTTATAAAATATTTATTTTTTAAATTGGGTATTTAAAATCTAGCCCTCTAAACCCCAATTTCGGACTAAACCAACACCCCTTACCAGCCTAATACCTTTAGCACAGGACCTGTTAGCCCAATCCCTATACCCGTCTAAAAATACCCGACCCGGGACCCTTTGAATCAGGACCGTTGATTTCTAAAATCAACGGTCCACATCGCACCTACCCTTTAACTAACCCACCCGTCTAAACCCTAATCCTCATTCACCCAAACTCGCCGCCTCTGTATCCTCTCAAACCCCTCCTCTCCTCTCAAAAGCCTAAGCCACTGTCACCCAAAATCATCCCTAATCCCGTATCTGATGAGATTCCCTCCTCATCTCCTTACCATATTGGCCCCCTCCTCCGGATTGGCTATCCGTTTTTGGTATTACCTAATTGCTTGACTAATATGGCATGCGGATCTTGTAAGAATCGAACCAATACTGGTTCAAATCTTTAACCTATTATTTATTCCATATGTATTCACCGCATGTTCTTTGTGAGTACGGTTATTTCCGTATCTCTCACAGACTCGTACTTAACCCTAAGGTTAGGTTTTGTAGATCCTCTTTTGATTCGAACGTAAATTTGTTCAAACATTAATTTTATGTGTTATCCCGTCTATATTCGTCCTCTTATGCAAAAATCCGCCTATTTTTGTCGATTTGTTTTACTTACCCTAAATTAGGATTTCAGACCCTAAATCTGGACTAGATCTGGTTCGATTGGGTGTTTCTTTTTGAATAATTTCTTCTATGTTCATCGCATGCAGTGTATATTTGATTGCCTTTATTTTCTGCGGATTTTGTGAGGTTTACCTAAAACTAGGGTTTTAAAGTTCTTTCTTCTTTACTGATCACATGTGATAATTTCTTTTGTTGTTTATGTGTGTTTGATTTCTTACATTATTTGTTCATCTAATTGAATACTATTTAAACCCTTCTCCCTTTCCCCTTTAGGCAGATGGGAACTCTCAATACTCTCACTGAAAACTTAGATTCTATTTACTCTAGTTCTCTGTGCTCGTTTGTTTCTGGTCTTGGCCAGCTGAAATCCAAGGTCAATTTATTCGGGACTTACATATTGCGGTCGGATTTCTTGCTTTCCTGCCTAACTGGTAAGTCATTATCCCCTTGCCATTTTATTTTCTATGTCTCTACAATCTGTGTTGTTCGAACAGCATGTTTGAACTTTATTTTGAGCATGATTCTGCCTTTATGCTTCTATGATTCTCTTTTAGTCCTATATTTGATACTGTTAGTATGAGATTGATTATATTGAATGATACGAATCCTCTTTAAAAATGTGCATAACTTGTCTCCTATGTGTTGTTTTGAACCAGTTCTGAATTTGGGTATGTTTAGGATAATGTCAGAAGGTTTAGTAGTCAATTAGTATTAAACCTTTGAAACTTGTATTGTTACTAGGCTTCTTGTTCTGTCGTTTATATTCTTTGGTAACTTGCTTTTTAATATGTCTTGGATTCATGTGGGTTCTGACTGTTTGGTTTGATAAGGCTGT
Source organism: Nicotiana paniculata (assembly GCA_005239505.1). Taxonomy (NCBI): domain Eukaryota; kingdom Viridiplantae; phylum Streptophyta; class Magnoliopsida; order Solanales; family Solanaceae; genus Nicotiana; species Nicotiana paniculata. The sequence goes on along the minus strand of ML302174.1, from coordinate 4,753 downwards.
CCTAAATGCTAGCATGAACACCTAGCTTAACTAGACTTTTCCAGATTTCAAATTATTTAAACTGTGTGTTTGAGCATGAACAACTTTGCAAACCTTGCTTGTTTTCTTAATGCAGTTGCAATTCTGTGTTCTAAACCTTGTATCTTCTGAAATCAAATTGTTTTGAAATCTTCCCCTGTTTCCTTTTATATACTTTTTTTAAAACCTCCACTCTTAGTCCCTTAGGTTCTCAACCATCTCAGTTTGAGCACTTCTCAGGGTACCCATGAGACCCCTGTGAACTCTGACACACTGGGAATTGGTTTTTCAAATCTCTTATGAGCTATCTTCGATTATGTGGTTCTGGTGTGAGAATTGCCCTGGGTCCCTGAGGCCCTTGGGAACTTTGACACACTGGAAACCTTGTCCTAATGTGCTATGGATGAATCACTATGTTGTTGTTATGGTTGGAAGGCCTGGTTCCCAGGTTTATTAGGGCCTAATAAAGGCTTCCTATAGTGTTCCGTTACTATTATGTAATTCATTTTCTATTCTGTTCTGTAATAACTTTGTAATTGTCACGACCCAAAATCCCTAAGGTCGTGATGGCGCCGGACACCATAGTCAGGCAAGCCAATCATTTAAATAGTTAAGTTAAATTTCCTGTTTTAGCATTTTTGAAATCATTATCTTTAACTTGTTACGTAATAACTAAACAAAATCATTTAAGTAAATACGATGGTTTAAATGTTCCATTTTAGCAACTATATCCCAAACACATCCCAGAATCCAGTGTCACAAGTACATGAGCAATTTCTAAGAATTTATACAATCATCACAAAGCTTGTCCGAAATACAAATTGGACAAGAAATTAAAAATAAAAATAAATACAGTATGAGGGAGACTCTGTCAGCTGTAGATCGCCTCAGGATGATGCAGCTCGCCTAAGTCTCCAAATCCGCCACATCGATATGCAAGTACCTGTGCAATAAAAATGCATATCAAGTGTAGCATGAGTACGAAAATAACGTGTACTCAGTAAGTCGCCCGCCTAACCTCAGGGAGGTAGTGACGAGAGGTCAAATTAGACACTTGCTAAAGGTCAATTCAGTATATTCAAGTGTGACACTAAGCACGATTTTTCATTGACAATTTATTAAAATCGAGAATAAATAATATCAACTCTTTCCACATTTAAAACTTTAAATCTTCGTCATATTAATAACAATTAATCAATATGGGTGATTTAATCAAATAACAAATAATCAACGGGAAGGAACAACTTCTTCCAAAAATTTTAATAACTTTAAATCTCTGTCATTTCAGTTGACAACTTAAAATTCCAGGCCAGTAATCAGGCAAAAATCACAGCAAATACGCAGTAAATATCATGCGCAAGAAATGCCGAGGTCCGAACGGCGCGGACCAACAATAATAAATTGTGCACTGCCGAAGGGTCGAATGGCTCGAACCATAGATGCATCTATTTTTCCCCGCTCGCGAATCGATCATGCGACGTCNTTTTAAATCTTTGTTTTGAAACTCATTTGCCAAGTTTAATAATATTCAATAATATAACCTTATCAGGTATACAATTATCCACGAAGGAATCAATTCTCTTTCTAAATAATTATGAAAGGTACACTCTAGTCTTCTTAGGAAATCAATTACTGATTCAGTAGCATTAACAACCTAATATCAGTGGCAGGATCACATGTACAACACGTAAGGCATGCTAGTGGTCCTAGACTACCCAGACATGGCATAATAGTAGCTACGCACGGACTCCCGTCACTTCGTGCATACGTAACCCCTGAAGATAATAGCACATACTTAATTAGTTCACCTAGGGGGACAATTCCCCCTCACAAAGTTAGAAAGGAGACTTACCTCACTCTAAAATTCCATAACCGGCTTCCAAGCCCTTCCGACGACTCCAATTGATGCACAATGCCCCAAAACTACCAAATAACGGGAAAAGCAATGAAAATTCATTCTAATACTCGTAACAAATTCAGATTACATACTTTCCAAACTCCGCTCAGTGAATTAACCAAAATTCCCTCGGGACCACATGCCCGGAAATCTGAAAATTCTTGAAGATAAATTCTACCCATAGCTTTACTAGTTCAAATATACGATTTACTCTAAATTCCATGCTCAAATTCGTGGCTAAAACTCCAAATTACCATTTCTAGATTTTCTTCAATATTTTCCAAATTTTTTCACAATTTTCATGTATAATTAACCTTGTATTTAACTTGGAAACATGAAGGAATTACTTACCTTGCGACCCTTGACGAAAACCCACTCTTGAAGCTCCTCAAAATCGTCCAAACCAAAAGAAAATGGAAGGAAATGACCAACAAATCTCGGTTTTAAAACATTCTGCCCAGGCCATTTTTCGCACCTACGATCGAACTCTCGCACCTGCGATTCCGCAGGTGCGACCAAACCTCCACACCTGCGGCTTTCCTCAGCTCAAGCCAATTTCGCACCTGCGACCCATAGCCCCCATCTGAGACTTCACAGGTGCAGAAATATCATCGCACCTGTGCTCCCAGCCAGACCAATACTTCTTCGCACCTGCAGTGCCATAGCCACACCTGCGGCCAAAGCCTCGCAGGTGCGGTCACAACAAATGACAGCAATTTCAGCTCCTCTTCTAACTTCAAATATTGATCTGTTAACCACCCGAGGCCCCCAGGACCCCGTCCAAAATATACTAACATGCTCCAAAACATAATGTGGACTTGATCAAGGCCTCAAATCACATCAAACAACATCAAAACCATGAATCGCACCCAAATCCCAACTTTATGAACTTAGAAATTTCCAACTTCTACATCTGATACCGAAACCTATCAAATCACGTCCGATTGACCCAAAANAAACCACGAATCGCACCCAAATCCCAACTTTATGAACTTAGAAATTTCCAACTTCTACATCTGATACCGAAACCTATCAAATCACGTCCGATTGACCCAAAATTTTGTACACAAGTCATATTCGACATTAAGGACCTGCTCCAACTTCCGGAATCGCATTCCGACCCCGATATCAAAATTTCCACTTCCGGTCGGATTTCTTCAAAACCTTCAAATTTCTATCTTTAGCCAAATGACTTCAAAATGACCTTTGGACATCCGAATTCACTTCCAATCGCGCTCCCAACTCCACAATCACCATAAGAAGCTATTCCCAGACTCGGAATCCCAAACGGACATCAATAACACTGAAATGCACTTCAAGCCAAACTTAGAAAATTTTCTTCAAAATACTGACTTCCACAATATACGCTGAACGCTCCCGGGTTATCCAAAACCCGATCCGGACATACGCCCAAGTCTGAAATCATCATATGTACCTGCTGGAACCTTCAAATCCTGATTCAGAGGTCGTTTACTCAAAATTCCAATCTTAGTTAATTTCTCCAACTTAAGGCTTATGAAACGAGAATTTTCTTTCCAAACCAACTCTAAACTTTCCGAAATTCAATTTCGACCGCACCTACAAGCCATAATACCTGAAATGGAGCTTCTCACGACTCCAAACCGCTGAACGACGCGCTAGAGCTCAAAATGACCGGTCGGGTCGTTACAAAAATAAATAGATTCTGGGATATTTAGTAAAGTTGGGGGGTTTCTTATTTCCTTTTGTTAAAAATGGTAGAAATTCTGCCTATAGGATTTAGTTCTACTGTTAATTATTCTCATTTGTTAAAAAAAACTGTATGAGTTCTATTCTATACTTAGAAATCCTGTCTATAGGACTTTCGTGATGGTTTTAATTCTGAGTTCTATATTTGCATATTAGAATCCTGCCTATAAGGTTGACATTAAATTTCATATTAGAAATCTTTTTCATAAGATCAACAAATGTGCATTAGTAATCAAGCCTATAGGACCTTGATGTTTAATTTAATCGTTTTCCTGGCAATCTGCATAATTGCTGCCCATACATGGTTTAATAGATATCATGCCTATAGGATAAAAAATAAGTCTCACACCTAGAGATCATGCCTATAGGATTTAAAACAATTCAGTAATAGATACCATGTCTATAGGACTAAAACCAATTTCAAACCTAGAAATCATGCCTACAGGACTTAAGTCAGTAGAGTAATTAGAAAGCATGCCAATAGGATTAAAAAGGGAAATAAAACATGTCTCTATAAATTTAAAATCAGTGTTACACCTAGAAATCATGTTTATAGGTCTATAACCATTAACTTGTAGAAATCATGCATATAGGATTCCATCAATTGGTTCTGAATTCAATCGTCATTTTCAATGACTTAGGCAATATACTTGTAGGACTTAATAATAATTCTGGGTTTATATTTGTGATGTATTACTGCCTGAAGTGTGCAGATTATACTGAATAAAACTAGTAGGAAAACAATAGGTCTTAACACTCAACTTAATAAAACTGCCTCTGCACTCTGTTTTTCTCACATTGATATCCTGCCTATAGGACTTTAAGGTTAATAAAGTTTGTTGATTCGATTGCGTGCATTTGTTGCTTTATGTGTGGGGGTCAATATGAGCCTATATTTGATTTTTATCTGAAAGTCCTAATTTCTTTTTGCTTGTCGCCTAGATTTTACATTTTTGAGCAACATAGGCTGGGTCTAGAACTATCCCAAATAGAAGTCATAATACCTCCGGGGCCATAGATAAGGGACGGGTAGTGCACGCATATGGAACGAGCTAGAATCAACTAGAATGCTTAAGTAACAACTTAAAGATAGTAATCGGGTAGTAAGGA
>ML302173.1:1234-12886 GCA_005239505.1 Nicotiana paniculata | reverse complement strand
CCATAACCAACACTTCGAAATTATCAAGTTTTTTTGGCATTTTATGACAATTAAACTAGAATTCCGTCAAGCGTGCATGTATTATCGCCTGCCATGGTCCAGGCCGGACGCCTTGGTATGGAGCCGGTACCGGATCGCATGACATTTCTCCAGGACATCAAATACGACCCAAGGAACCATAACCAACACTTCAAAATGATCAAATTACATTTTTTGGCATTTTATGGCAATTAAACTTGAATGCCACTAGTCGTGCATGTATTATCGCCTGCCATGGTCCTGGCGATACATCTTGGTACGGTGCTGGTACTGGATCGCATTATATTTGTCCGGGACATTAAATATGACCCAAGGAACATTAACCAAGGCATCGAAATGATCAAGTTACATATTTTGGCACTTTATGGCAATTAAATTGTAATTCCGCCAGTCGTGCCTGTAATATCGCCTACCATGATCCAGGTCGGACGGCTTGGTACGGAGCCGGTACCGAATCCTATGATATTTGTCCGGGACATAAAATATTACCCAAGAAACCATAACCAACGCTTCGAAATGATCAAGTTAAATTTTTTGGCATTTTATGGCAATTAAACTGGAATTCTGCCAGTCGTGCCTGTATAATCGCCCGCCATGGTCCAGGCCAGACGCCTTGGTACGGAGCCGGTACGCGATCGCATGATATTTGTCCGGGACATCAAATACGACCCAAGGTACCATAACCAACACTTCGAAATGATCAAGTTACATTTTTTTGCATTCTATGGCAATTAAACTGGAATTCCACAAGTCGTGCCTGTATTATCGCTTGCCATGGTCCAGGCTGAATGCCTTGGTACGGAGCCGTTATCGGATCGCATGATATTTTTCCGAGACTTTAAATACGACCCAAAGAAGCATAACCAACACTTCGAAATGATCAAGTTACATTTTTGGCATTTTATGGACATTAAATTGGAATTCCGCCAGTCGTTCCTGTATTATCGTTTGCCATGGTCCAGGCCAGAGGCCTTGGTACGGAGCTAGTACCGGATCACATGATATTTTTTCGGGACATCAAATACGACCCAAAGAACCATAACCAATTCTTCGAAATGATCAAGTTACATTTTTTGGCATTTGATTTCAATTAAACTGGAATTCCGCAAGTCGTGCATGTATTATCGCTTGCCATAGTCCAGGCCGGACGCCTTGGTACAAAGCCGGTACTGGATCGCATGATATTTGTTCAGGACATCAAATACGACCCAAGGAACCATAGCCAACACTTCGAAATGAGCAAGTTACATTTTTGGCATTTTATGGCAATTAAACTGGAATTCCGCCAGCCGTGCATGTATTATCGTCTGCCATGGTCCAGGCCGGACACCTTGGTTCGGAGTCGGTACCGGATCATATGATATTTGTCCGGGACATCAAATACGACCCAAACAACCATAACAAATGCTTCAAAATGATCAAGTTATAATTTTTGGCATTTTATGGCAAATAAACTGAAATTGCGCCAGTTGTGCCTGTATTATCGCCTTCCATGGTCCAGGCCGGAGGCCTTGGTGCGGAGCCGATTTCGGATCGCATGATATTTTCTCGGGACATCAAATATGACCCAAGGAACCATAACCAACGCTTCGAAATGATCAAGTTACATTTTTTGAATTTTATGGCAATTAAACTGGAATTCTGCTACTCGTGCCCGTATTATCGCCTGCCATGGTCCAGGCCGGAGGCCTTGGAACGGAGCCAGTACCGGATCGCATGATATTTTTTCGGGACATTAAATACGACCCAAGGAACCATAACCAACGCTTCGAAATGATCAAGTTACATTTTTTGGCATTTTATGGCAATTAAACTGGAATTCCGCAAGTCGTGCCTGTATTATCGACTGCCATGGTCTAGGCCGAATGCCTTGGTATGGAGCTGGTATCGGATAGCATTATATTTGTCCGAGACATCAAATATGACCCAAGGAACCATAACCAACGCTTCGAAATGATCAAGTTACATTTTTTGGCATTTTATGGCAATTAAATTGGAATTTCGCCAGTCGTTCCTGTATTATCGCCTGCCATGGTCCAGGCAAGAGGCCTTGGTACGGAGCTAGTACCGGATCACATGATATTTTTTCGGGACATCAGGTACGACCGAAGGAACCATAACCAACGCTTCGAAATGATCAAGTTACATTTTTGGCATTTATGGCAATTAAATTGGAATTCTGCCAGTCGTGCCCGTATTATCGCCTGCCATGGTCCAGGCCGGAGGCCTTGGTACGGAGCCGGTACCGGATTGCACGATATTTTTTCGGGACATCAAATACGACCCTAGGAACCATAACCAACGCTTCAAAATGATCATGTTACATTTTTTGGCATTTTATGTCAACTAAGCTGGAATTCCGCAAGTTATGCATGTATTATCGGCTGCCGTAGTCCAGGCGGGACGCCTTGGTACAAAGCCAGTACCGGATCGCATGATATTTGTTCGGGACATCAAATAAGTCCCAAGGAACCATAACCAATGCTTCGAAATGATCAAGTTACATTTTTTGGCATTTTATGTCAATTAAACTGGAATTCTACCAATCGTGCGTGTTTTATCGCCTGCCATGGTCCAGGCCAGACGCCTTAGTACGAAGCCATTACCGGATCGTATGATATTTTTTTGGGACATCATATACGACCCAAGGAACCATAAACAACGCTTCGAAATGATCAAGTTACATTTTTTGGTAATTAAACTGGAATTCCGCCAATCGTGCCTGCATTATTGCCTGCCATGGTCCAGGCCAGACGCCTTGGTACGGAGCCGGTATCGGATAGCATGATATTTGTCCGGGACATCAAATACAACCCAAGGAACCATAACCAACGCTTCGAAATGATAAAGTTATATTTTTTGTCATTTTATGGCAATTAAACTGGAATTTCGCTCGTTGTGCCTGTATTATCGCCGGCCATGGTCCAGGCAGGACGCCTTGGTACGGAGCCGGTACCGGATTGCAAGATATTTGTTCGGGACATTAAATACAACCCAAGGTCCAGGACCGAGGCAATTATATGGCATTTTATGGAAATTAAATTGGAATTCCCCCAATCGTTCCTGTATTATCGCCTGCCATGGTCCAGGCCAGAGGCCTTGGTATGGAGCCGGTACCGGATCGCATGATATTTTTTCGGGACATCAAATACGACCGAAGGAACCATAACCAACGCTTCAAAATGATCAAGTTACATTTTTGGCATTTTATGTCAATTAAGCTGGAATTCTGCAAGTCGTGCATGTATTATCATCTGCCATAGTCCAGGCCAGACGCCTTGGTAAAAAAGCCAGTACCGGATCGCATGATATTTTTTCGGGACATCAAATACGACGCAAGGAACCATAACCAACGCTTCAAAATGATCAAGTTATATTTTTTGGCACTTTATGTCAATTAAGCTGGAATTCTGCCAATCGTGCGTGTATTATCGCCTTTCATGGTCCAGGCCGGACGCCTTGGTACGAAGCCATTAACGGATCATATGATATTTTTTTAGGACATCATATACGACCCAAGGAACCATAAAAAATGCTTCGAAATGATCAAGTTACATTTTTTGGTAATTAAACTGGAATTCCACCAGTCGTGCCTGTATTATCGCCTGCCATGGTCCAGGCCAGACGCCTTGGTACGGAGCCGGTATCGAATAGCATGATATTTGTACGGGAAATCAAATATGGCCCAAGTAACCATAACTAACGCTTCTAAATGATCAAGTTACATTTTTTGGCATCTTATGGAAATTAAACTGGCATTCTGCCAGAAGCGCCTGTATTATCGCCTGCCATGGTCCAGGCCATAGGACTTGGTACAGAACCGGTACTGGATCGCATGATATTTTTCCAGGGCATCAAATACGACCCAAGGAACCATAACCAACACTTCGAAATGATCAAGTTACATTTTTTGGCATTTTATGTCAATTAAACTGGAATTCCGCAAGTCGTGCATGTATTATAGTCTGCCGTAGTCTAGGCCGGACGCCTTGGTATGGAGCAGGTACCAGATCTCATTATATTTGTCAAGGACATCAAATAGGACCCATGAACCGTAACAACCACTTCGAAAAGATCAAGTTACATTTGTTGGAATTTTATGGTAATTTAATTGGAATTCCGTTTAGCCGTGCATGTATTATCGCCTGCCATGGTCCAGGCCGGACGCCTTGGTACGGAGCTGGTACCGGATCACATGATATTTGTACGGGACATAAAATACGACCCAAGGAACCATAATCAACGCTTCTAAATTATCAAGTTACATTTTTTGGCATTTTATGGCAATTAAACTGGAATTCCGCTCGTTGTGCCTGTATTATCACCGGCCATGGTCCAGGCTGGACGCCTTGGTGCGGATCCGGTACCGGATTGCAAGATATTTGTTCGGGACATTAAATAAAACCCAAGGTCCAGACCAGAGGCAATTATATTGCATTTTATGGAAATTAAATTGGAATTCCCCCAGTCGTTCCTGTAATATCTCCTGCCATGGTCCAGGCCAGAGGCCTTGGTACGGAGCCGGTACCGGATCACATGATACTTTTTCGGGACATCAAATACGATCGAAGGAACCATAACCAACGCTTCAAAATGATCAAGTTACATTTTTGGCATTTTATGGCAATTAAATTGGAATTCTGCCAATTGTGCCCTTATTATCGCCTGCCATGGTCCAGGCCGGAGGCCTTGGTACGGAGCCGGTATCAGATCAGATGATATTTTTAAGGACATCAAATACGACCCTAGGAACCATAACCAACGATTCAAAATGATCAAGTTACATTTTTTGGCATTTTATGTCAATTAAGCTGGAATTCCACAAGTGGTGCATATATTATCATCTGCCATAGTCCAGGCCGGACGCCTTGGTACAAAGCCAGTACCGGATCGCGTGATATTTGTTCGGGACATCAAATATGACGCAAGGAACCATAACCAATGCTTCGAAATGATCAAGTTACATTTTTTGGCACTTTATGTCAATTAAATTAGAATTCCGCCAATCGTGCGTGTATTATCGCCTGTCATGGTCCAGGCCGGACGCCTTGGTATGAAGCCATTACCGGATCATATGATATTTTTTTGGGACATCATATACGACCCAAGGAACCATAAACAATGCTTCGAAATGATCAAGTTACATTTTTTGGTAATTAAACTGGAATTCCGCCAGTCGTGCCTGTATTATCGCCTGCCATGGTCCAGGCCAGACGCCTTGGTACGGAGCCAGTATCGAATAGCATGATATTTGTAAGGGAGATCAAATACGGCCCAAGTAACAATAACTAACTCTTCTAAATGATCAAGTTACATTTTTTGGCATCTTATGGCAATTAAACTGGCATTCTGCCAAAAGTGCCTTATTATCGCCTGCCATGGTCCAGGCCATAGGACTTGGTAGGGAACCGGTACCGGATCGCATGATATTTTTCCGGGACATCAAATACGACCCAAGGAACCATAACCAACGCTTCGAAATGATCAAGTTACATTTTTTGGCATTTTATGTCAATGAAACCGGAATTCNAATGATCAAGTTACATTTTTTGGCATTTTATGGCAATTAAACTGGCATTCTGCCAAAAGTGCCTTATTATCGCCTGCCATGGTCCAGGCCATACGGAGCCGGTACCATATCGCATGATATTTGTCCGGGACATCAAATATGATGCAAGGAACCATAACCAATGTTTCGAAATGATCAAGTTACATTTTTGGCACTTTATGTCAATTAAACTGGAATTANCCATAGTCTAGGCCGGACGCCTTGGTATGGAGCCGGTACCAGATCCCATGATATTTTTTTGGGATATCAAATACGACCCAAGGAACCATAGCCAATGCTTCAAAATAATCAAGTTACATTTTTTGGCAGTTTATGGCAATTAAATTGGAATTCCGCCAGTTGTGCGTGTATTATCGCCTGCCATGGTCCAGGCCGGACGCCTTGGTACGGAGCTGGTACCGGATCACATGATATTTGTACTGGACATCAAATACTACCCAAGGAACCATAATCAATGCTTCGAAATTATCAAGTTACATTTTTTGGCATTTTATGGCAATTAAACTGGAATTCCGCTAGTCGTGCCTGTATTATCGCTTGCCATGGTCCAGGTCGGACGCCTTGGTACGCAGCCGGTATCGAATAGCATGATATTTGTCTAGGACATCAAATATGGCCCGAGTAACCATAACTAACGCTTCTAAATGATCAAGTTACATTTTTTGGAATTTTATGGCTATTAAACTAGCATTCTGCCAGAAGGCCTGTATTATCGCCTGCCACGGTCCAGGCCGGACGCCTTGGTACGGAGCCGATACCGGATCGCATGATATTTGTCCGGGACATCAAATACTACCCACAAAACCATAACGAAACCTTTGAAATGATCAAGTTACATTTTTTGGCATTTTATGGCAATTAAAATAGAATTTCGCTAGTCGTGCCTATATTATCACCTGCCATGGTCCATGCCGGACGCCTTGGTACGGAGCCGTTATCGGATCGTATGATATTTTTCTGGGACATCATATACGACCAAAGAACCATAAAAAATGCTTCAAAATGATCAAGTTACATTTTTTGGAAATTAAACTGGAATTCCGTCAGTCGTGCCTGTATTACCGCCTGCCATGGTCCAGGCCGGACGCCTTGGTACGGAGCCGTTATCAGATAGCATGATATTTGTCCGGGACATCAAATACGGCCCAAGTAACCATAACTAACACTTCTAAATGATCAAGTTACATTTTTTGGCATTTTATGGCAATTAAACTGGCATTCTGCCAAAAGTGCCTTATTATCGCCTGCCATGGTCCAGGCCATACGGAGCCGGTACCATATCGCATGATATTTGTCCGGGACATCAAATATGATGCAAGGAACCATAACCAATGTTTCGAAATGATCAAGTTACATTTTTGGCACTTTATGTCAATTAAACTGGAATTACGCAAGTCACGCCTATATTATCGCCTGCCATAATCCAGGCCAGACGCTTTGGTACAGAGCCGGTACCAGATCCCATGATATTTTTATTGGACATCAAATACGAACCAAGGAACCATAACCAATGCTTCGAAATGATTAAGTTACATTTATAGCACTTTATGGATATTAAACTGGAATTTCGCTAGTCGTGCCTGTATTATCGCCATCCATGGTCCAGGCCGGACGCCTTGGTATGGTGCTGGTACCGGATCGCATGATATTTTTCCGGGACATCAAACATGACCCAAGGAACCATAACCAACTCTTCGAAATGATCAAGTTACATATTTTGGCATTTTATGGCAATTAAACTGGTATTCCGCCAAGTCGTGCATATATTATCGCCTACCATGGTCCAACCCGGATGCCTTGGTATGTTGCCAGTAGCGGATCATATGATATTTGTCTGGGATATTAAATACGACCCAAGGAACCATAACCAACTCCTCGAAATGATCAAGTTACATTTTTGTCATTTTATGTCAATTAAACTGGAATTCGGCAAGTCATGCATGTATTATCGCCTGCCATAATCCCGGCCAGACGCTTTGGTACAGAGCCGGTACCAGATTGCATGATATTTTTTTTGGAATTCTACTAATCGTGCCTATATTATCGCTATCCATGGTCCAGGCCGGACACCTTGAGTATGGTGCCGGTACCGGATCGCATGATATTTTTCGGGGACATCAAACACGACCTAAGGAACCATAACCAACTCTTCGAAATGATCAAATTACATTTTGGCATTTTATTGCAATTAAACTTGATTTCCGACAGTCGTGTCGTTATTATCGCCTGCCATGGTCCAGGACGCCTTGGTATGGAGCTGGTACCGAATCGCATGACATTTTTCCGGGACATCAAATACGACCCAAGGAACCATAACCAACGCTTTGTAATGATCAAGTTACATTTTTTGGCCTTTTATGGCAATTAAACTGGATTTCCAATAGTCGTGCCTGTATTATTGCCTGCCATGGTCCAGGTCGGACACCTTGGTACGGTTCCGGTACCGGTTCGCATGATATTTCTCTAGGACATCAAATACGACCCAAAGAACCATAACCAAATCTTCGAAATGATCAAGTTATATTTTTTTGGAATTTTATGGCAATCAAACTAGAATTTCGCTAGTCATAACTGTATTATCGCTTGCCATGGTCCAGGCCGGACGGCTTGGTATGGAGCCGATACCGGATTGCATGATATTTGATCGGACATCAAATACGACTTTAGGAACCATAACCAACGCTTCGAAATGATCGATTTACATGTTTTTCCATTTTATGGCAATTAAACTGGAATTCCGCTAGTCGTGCCTGTATTATCGCCTGCCATGGTCCAGGCCGGATGCCTTGGTACGGAGCCGGTACCAGATCGCATGATATTTGTCCGGGACATCAAATACGACCCAAGGAACCATAACCAACGCTTCGAAATGATCAAGTTACATTTTTTGGCATTTTATGGCAATTAAACTGGAATTCCGCTAGTCGTGCCTGTATTATCGCCTGCCGTGGTCCAGGCCGGACGCCTTGGTACGGAGCTGGTACCGGATCGCATGATATTTTTCCGGGACATCAAATACGACCCAAGGAACCATAACCAACGCTTCAACATGATCAAGTTACATTTTTTGGCATTTTATGGCAATTAAATTGGAATTTCGCCAGTCGTGCCTGTATTATCGCCTGCCATGGTCCATGCCGGACGCCTTGGTACGGATCCGGTAACGGATCACATGATATTTGTCTGGGATATCAAATATGACACAAGGAACCATAACTAACGCTTCGAAATGATCAAGTTACATTTTTTGGCCTTTTCTGGCAATTAAACTGGAATTCCACCAGTCGTGCATGTATTATCACCTGCCATGGTCCAAGCCGGACGCCGAATACGGAATCGGTACCGGATCACATGATATTTTTCCGGGATATCAAATATGACCCAAGGAACCATAACCAGCACTTCGAAATGATCAGGTTACATTTTTTGGCATTTTATGGCAATTAAAGTGGAATTGCGTCAGTCCTGCCTGTATTATCGCCATCCATGGTCCAGGCCGGACACCTTGGTATGGTGCCGGTACCGGATCACATGATATTTTTCCAGGACATCAAACACGACCTAAGGAACCATAACCAACTCTTCGAAATTATCAAGTTACAATTTTTGGCATTTTATGGAAATTAAATTTGAATTCCGCCAGTGGTGCCTGTATTATCGCCTACCATGGTCCTGGCCGGATGACCTGGTACGTAATCGGTACCTAATTGCATGATATTTATCCGGGACATCAAATATGACCCAAGGAACCATAATCAACGCTTCGAAATGATCAAGTTACATATTTTGGCATTTTATGGATATTAAACTGGAATTCAGTCAGTTGTGCCTGTATTATCGCCATCCATGGTCCAGGCCGGACGCCTTGGTGGTACTGATATCATGATATTTGTTCGGGACATCAAATACGACACAAGAAACCATAACCAAAGATTCGAAATGATCAAGTTACTTTTTTTGGCATTTTATGGCAATTAAACTGGAATTCCGCCAGTCGTGCCTCCGCTATTGCCTGCCATGGTCCAGGCCGGACACCTTGGTACGGAGCCGTTACCGGATCACATGATATTTTTCCGGAACATAAAATACGACCCAAGGAACCATAACCAACGCTTCAAAATGATCAAGTTACTTTTTTTGGCATTTTACGGCAATTAAACTTGAATTCCGTCAGTCGTGCATGTATTATCGCCTGCCATGGTCCAGGCCGGACGCCGAGTACAGAATCGGTACCGGATTGCATGATATTTGTCGAGGATATCAAATATGACCCAAGGAACCATAACCAACACTTCGAAATGATCAAGTTACATTTTTTTGGCATTTTATGGCAATTAAACTGGAATTCCGCCAGTCGTTCCTCCGCTATTGCCTGCCATGGTCCAGGCCGGACGCCTTGGTATGGTGCCGGTACCGGATCGCATGATATTTTTCCAGGACATCAAACACGACCTAAGGAACCATAACCAACTCTTCGATATGATCAAGTTATATTTTGGCATTTTATGGCAATTAAACTTGATTTTCGACAGTCCTGTCGTTATTGTTGCCTGCCATGGTCCAAGACGGACGCCTTGGTATGGAGCCGGTACTGAATCGCATGACATTTTTCCGGGAAATCAAATACGACCAAGGAACCATAACCAACGCTTCGTAATGATCAAGTTACATTTTTTGGCATTTTATGGCAATTAAGCTGGATTTCCACTAGTCGTTCCTGTATTATCGCCTGCCATGGTCCAGGTCGGACACCTTGGTACAGTACCGATTCGCATGATATTTCTCCAGGACATCAAAAACTACCCAAGGAACCATAACCAACGCTTCAAAATGATCAAGTTACATTTTTTGGCATTTTATGGCAATTAAACTGGAATTCTGCCAGTCGTGCCTATATTATCGCTTGCCATGGTCCAGGCCGGACGCCTTGGTACGGAGTTGGTACCGGGTAGCATGATATTTATCCGGGACATCAAATATGACCCAAGGAACCATAACCAACGCTTCGAAACAATCAAGTTACATTTTTTGGCATTTTATGGCTATTAAACTGGAATTCCGTAAGTCGTGCCTGTATTATCGCCTGCCATGGTCCAGGCCGGACGGCGTGGTACGTAACCGGTACCGAATTGCATGATATTTATCCGGGACATCAAATATGACCCAAGGAACCATAACCAACGCTTCGAAACAATCAAGTTACATTTTTTGGCATTTTATGGCAATTAAACTGGAATTCAGCCAGTCGTGCATGTATTATCGCCATCCATGGTCCAGGCCGGACGCCTTGTTACGGAGTCGGTACCAGATATCATGATATTTGTTCGGGACATCAAATACGACACAAGGAACCATAACCAAAGCTTCGAAATGATCAAGTTACATTTTTTGGCATTTTATGGCAATTAAACTGGTATTCCGCCAGTCGTGCCTCTGCTATTGCCTGCCATGGTCCAGGCCGGACACCTTGGTACGGAGCCGTTACCGGATCGCATGATATTTTTTTGGATCATCAAATACGACCCAAGGAACCATAACCTTCGAAATGATCAAGTTACATTTTTTGGCATTTTATGGCAATTAAACTGGAATTCCATCAGTCGTGCATGTATTATCGCCTGCCATGGTCCAGGCCGGACGCCTAGTACGGAATCGGTACCGGATCGCATGATATTTGTCCGGGATATCAAATATGACCCAAGGAACTATAACCAACACTTCGAAATGATCAAGTTACATTTTTTTGCATTTTAATGGAATTAAAGTGGAATTGTNGGAACCATAACCAACACTTCGAAATGATCAAGTTACATTTTTTGGCATTTTATGGCAATTAAAGTGGAATTGCGTCAGTCATGCCTGTATTATCGCCTGCCGTGGTCCAGGTCGGACTCCTTGGTACGGAGCGGGTACCGAATATCATGATTCCAAGACATGAAAAATGACCTAAGGAACCATAACCAACGCTTCGAAATGATCAAGTTACATTTTTTGGCATTTTATGGCAATTGAACTTGAATTCCGCTAGTCGTGCCTGTATTATC
>MDKI01039992.1:0-27304 GCA_005239505.1 Nicotiana paniculata | reverse complement strand
CCCCAGATTTATATTTGCAACGCCCATTTAGTCTTTATAGAAGACATAGTTGAGCGTGATCAGGGACATTCCGTGCTGTGATTATGATGTTTTATACACGAGGGGACATTCCGTGCCATATTTTATATGTTATGCACGAGGGTACATGCTGTGCCGTTTCTTTTCACTGTTTAATTTGTGTTGTCAATCCCCGTTATTATTTTCGGATATTTTAGACTGTTGTTTTCATTTTCGTCACTTCAGTATTTGCTATCCCTTACCCCCAGCATGTTCTTCCCCGTAATTGTATTCTTGTTTTGTTTCTGCTATACTATTGAACTACACAGGTACAATTTGTTGTCGTGTCCTAGCCTCGTCACTACTTCGGCCGAGGTTAGGCTCTGCACTTACTCAGTACATGGGGTCCGTTGTACTGATGCTACACTGCACATCTTATTGTTGTGCAGATCCCGCACTCGGACCCAGTGGACAGCATTGAGGGAGTTTCCTTCAGTCCACCTTAGAGGCTTCAAGGTATACCCGCTGGCGTTCGTAGGCCTTGGCGTCTCTCCTATCCCTAGTTCTTGATTTCTGTCTTGTCTTTTCCTCTAGTTTTCCGAGACAGTCATGTATTTCCTTTCAGACTTTGTATTTAGCACCCCTACAGACAGCTCGTGAGTTTGTGACTCCAGGTTTTGGGGAATTATTGCGAAGTTGTATTATGTTGCTTTTACTTAGCTTTGAAACTTTATATACTTCCGCAGTTAAATTGTGAACTGTTTTTAGCTTATTCTATTAATTCGATGTTATTCATGTTAGTTTAACTGTATACGTTGGCTTGTCTAGCGGGTTCAACGTTAGACGCCATCACGGCCCGAAGGTGGGATTTTGGGTCGTGACATAGGGTCTCCACTACCTAGTCGCTTTTCCAACATCGAGTCTCCACATCCTAGTTGATGTTTTTAGACATAGGGTCTCCGTTCCCTAGTCTGCTTTTCCAACATTAGGTCTCCACTCCCTTGTTGATGTTTTTCGACATAGGCACACTCCCTAGTCGCCTTTCCAACATAGGGTCTCCACTCTCTAGTCGATTTTGTTTTAGACATAGGGTCTTGATCTCAGCCAAATCCACACCACTATTAAGTAATGAGGCGGTCGATGCAATAATAAACCCAACAAAGATCGGGATTGAATCCACAGGAAAGTTAAGATGTGGGATTAGGTGTATATCTAAGTTAATTGCAAGTTTTGGCTCTAATTAAACTTCCACAAACTTGATTGGAGTTATACTTCTATTTTACTCTATTGATTGCAAGTAATAAAACTAAGGACAATATTTTGGGTTTTGGGTTTTTTCAAATGATTAAAGGGACTAGGGTTGTGACTTCTACCTAGGTGGTTATCTAATGGGTTGTAAATTCCAGGGCAAGCTTGATTAGTTTGGATCATAACATAGCTATCATACCCGGGTACTCACTCTATACCTCTCGGTAGTTTAAGTGATTTTGCCCAATTTGGCTTTCTCAAGTCCAAATGGGTATTTGCACAAATCAAGTGATATTAGCTCAAGTCGGGTATTACTATCTATAGGTTTAACCCTTTAATTGGGGCTATTAATTTCTTGAGTTCACCCCAATTTCTTGTTATCCAAGTTTTCCTAGACTAAGTCCCTCTTTCTCAAGTAGAAACTAAGTCATTTAGGCATGAATCAATGTTTGCAACCATTAATTCTTGATTTCTATCAAGAACTATGCTAAATATCACTAACTCAATCACAAACAAGCCCTAAATCAGACACCCATCAAATACCCGCACTAGGGTTGGATCACAACCCTAGCTAAAGATTTAGCTACTCGTGAAAATTGTAGAAATTACAGAAGAATTAACGATAGAATCCATAATATTTGATTATGGGATGAAAATCTAGTGTTTAAGACAAATCTAGTACAAAATTTCCAAAAGCAGTAAGTAAAAACGAAACATATGCTCCTCCAAAACATAACTTAACTAATAATGACAAAAAGTCCTATTTATACTAAGCTGAAAATATCTGATAAAAATTCCCTTGCGGAGGTTGTGCGCCGCATAATTCTGAGTGCGGCCGCACACTTACTTCTGCGGCCGCATAATTATGGTGCAATCCGCATTCCTTGAACTTGAGCTCTGGCTTTTGCTGGACTTCTGCGGACCGCATAATTCTTAGTGTGGCCCAGCTCTTGATTATGCGTCCGCATAAAAATGATGCGGTCCGCACTCCTTGACTTTGGACTTGAACCCAGCTCTCTGATTCTTCACTCATGTGGATCGCACAATTGTGCGTGCGATCGCACTTGAAATCCTACGGCCGCACAACTTTGGTGTGATCTGCACTCCTTCAGCTTACCAAAATATCAACTCTCTGAATCTCGTTTACAACGGTCCACATAATAGTGAGTGCGGCCGCACATAGACTTATGAGGCCGCACATATTTGTGTGATCCGCATATCTTTACTTGCTCAAACTTTAGTCTCCGAACCTCTATTCTGCGGCCGCACTAGAATTATGTGGTCCACATAGTTGAACTTTTTGCCCTATTTTGGTTCCTGTTCACTTTGAGTCCTTTGTGAGTTGATTTTGATTCCTTTGTCTCATATTGTAACATTCTTGTAAGAAAACACATTTCATTAGTTTTGGGAATACCTTTAAGAATTTGTGACCTAAAAGACAAGTAAAATAGAGCAAATAAGTTGTCAAAATCCCTACTTATCAAGTCTCCATTCCCTAGTCATTTCTCCAACATACGGTCTCCACTCCCTAGTTGATGTTTATTTTAGACATAGGGTCTCAACACCCTAGTTTCTTTTCCAACATAGGGTCTCAACTCCCTAATTGATTTTATTTTAGATATAGGGTCTCCACTCCCTTGCCGCTTTTCCAAAATAGGGTCTCCACTCCCTAGTTGATTTTATTTAGACATAGGGTCTACACTCTCTAGTCGCTTTTCCAACATAAGGTCTCCACTCCCTAGTTGATTTTGTTTTAGACATAGGGTCTCCACTCCCTAGTCTCTTTTCCAACATAGGGTCTTCACTACCTAGTTGTTTCATTTTAGGCATAGGGTCTCTACTCCCTAGTCTATATTTTCTCAGGGTACAACAATCCCGACCTTTTATTTAATTTCGATAATAAAATAGTATAGAGTTTTGTTACAAATAACTCACGAACTTTTTCCTGTGAAAACTGCGGCAGAAAAATTTCATTTGTTCCTTTGTTTTGCTGTCAGAGCAGGTTTTTACCTCGAGGCACAGGGTTCGAGATAACCAAAAGAAGATGTCTCAATCCAAGACAAAGAGAAGAAAATAAAATAAGTGAATCTAAATTACAGAAGCGGAGACAAGATATAGACTGCTCAAGACATGACTGAAGTCACAAGCTTTGCATGCCCTGTCTTGATCCGGAAAAGTCGAAGAAGATGAACTAGCACTTGCAACTAGAAAGCATCAAGATTCAGATCAGAGTTTGTGTGAAGAATCATCCAAGACTCAAGATCAAGCTTCAAAAGACTCATAGATAGCAATCTTATAACTCGTAGCTGATAGGCTTAGTTAGTCTTTTTCATTTTGACTTTGATGTAATAAGGAGCTCAGCAAGCAATAAACAGCAGCAACAATGGTGAAATCACATCTTCTCGGTAGTCCCATCTACCAAAACTTCCAGAACTACACTGACCCAATTCCTTTATAAACAAGGATATGTAGGCAACCTCGGAAGCAAGGTTCGGTCAAATATTTTCAAAACAACACTACCCATGGAATGTCCAACGGGCAAAAATTGCTCGTAATTGCTCACTTTATCTTTGCCCGAAAACTCTTCATGTTTTCGAGCAAAGCGGGGCGGCTGTGAGCACCTAATTTTTTTCCCACATAGGAATATACTCCTACAAATTCTCCACAAAAAAAATTTAGTTGTTTTTATTTTTATAGAATTATTAAAAGTTTCTCTTTATTTGTTTGTTTGCATCTATGCATATTTGGAATAAATGTTCAAATCTTAATTTCATAGCATTTTAGATTTTAAATCGCATTTTTAGGATTTAATTACATTGTTAAATGCATTATTTAAATATCTAAAAATAAAAAAAATGTTTTCTTAGGATAGTTAATTAATTAATTAGCTGCATTAGTCCATCATTAGGTAAAAAAAGATAAATAGATTAGTCACATAAAAATAGATTTTAATTAAAATTTGAGTCTAAAATAGCTAGTTTTTCCCAAAAAACTCTAATAAAGAAGGAAGGGACAGAATTGGGCCAAATGAGTTTAGGCAGCCCAATTACCCTTCAATCCACATAAAACTCTCCCCAACCCACTCTCAAATCCGATCCAGTCCCTATTGAACCAAACAACGTCGTTTGGCTATCTCTCAATCCCAGCCTTTGATTTCCCCTTGATCCAATTGCCAGAAACCCCCCATTTTTCTAAAAAAACCTAACAATTCCCCTTCCCTTCCATATATATCAGCAGCTCCTTCCTCTCAGAGACCAGACGGACTCCCCCCCCCCTCCCCAATTACCAAACCCTAGCCACCATTTCCACCATCTCCGAAACAAATTCCTTTGAGCTAAAAAAAGGGTTAGACCCCCCCCCCCCAAAAAACCCTAGACGCCGCCTCCCCTCCTCATTCCCTCATCTGATTGCACACACACAACATTCATGCTCATGCTTGCCTCTCTCTCTCTCTCTCTCTCTCTCTCATTCATCTTGACATACATACTAAATAGGAAAAAAGCCGAAAAGAAAAGCTAAGAAGCTGGTTCTCCTCTTTTCTTCACTGTTTCATTCTTCTCTGGAGTTTTCTCGATTAGTTCGAAAGCTGAAGTGAGAAATGTTGTTGTCTTTTCCCATTGGTTTTGATTCTTTTGTGGCTGGATTTCATCATCTTCTTTTTGGATTTTGGTCTTGGTGTTTGTTTGTTGTTTAGGTATGTTTGTATACCCATTTCACTCCCTTTTGAGGTTTTTATGAAATTCAATGTTTTATCTGTTCTGATTCTGTTAAGCTGTGTGGATTTCTTAAGTGCTTAATTGTTGAGCTACTTGAATTGGTTTACCTGGTAATCTCTGAGATTGTCATGTTTCAAATTTGTTCCAGTACTTAATATATGTTATGTGCATATGCTAGTTCAATTTTGCATTCCACTACGTGTTTCTGGACTCTAATACTTTTAAAATTGTAAAATCCGAGTTGTTTTATTTGTTTGTTTATTTGTTTTGAATTAAGTATGTAGAGGTAAATCACTCCATGAATCAACTTGTTAATTATTCCATGCTCTAGGACTAATCCCATGGGCTTGTTTAAAATTTATGGCCTCATTGAGGAAATTTAGTCTCAACCAGTGAATTGCGATGTTATTGGACCCCACTGTAGGCTCATTTCCGCTCATTTTAATCATTTGGGGATTTAATGTGAGCTCTTGATTCAATTAAACCTATTACTTTGCTAATTATCATCAATTAGTCCATAGTTCTTTAGTAAGAAAAATATGACGAACTGTTATAAGCCAAAACAAAGAGGCAATTCATGTTTTCTTAGTCATATTTTTTGTCACATAGTTTTTTTTGTCCTTTCCTGATAAAGGTTCAAATAAGCGTTATTAATGAGGTTAGGGGCATCATAACTAGGGATTTTAGCCTATTATAGCTCTATTTTGCTTAAGTTTTGGGCCAAACTTGCGTTAAGATATTCCCGAAAACTTACTTAAGGTGCTTACTTGCAGGTTTTGGTCAAAATGAGCAAAGAAACCTAAATAAACTCAAAAAGGAGTTAAACTTGCACAAGCCCAAAGGACGGAACTGAGCGCGTACAGCGGTGATATTATGCGGCCGCGTAAGTACCTCCGCTGAGGCGGCCATAAATAGCGGTCTGCAAGATTAAGGTTCAGAAAAGTTGCAGTCAAGTGCAAATACTGCCGCTCACCGCGCTATAAAAGTGCGGCCGTGAAACTTGTGGCGCAGCCACGACAGGATTTATGCTGACAACATTGATTGAGATTCAGAGAGTTTGCAATATTGGCTCAAACAGACTCCAGTCCAGATCCAAATGAAGAAAAACGATGACCGCGGTCGTTATTGCACGGCCGCGAAAGTGCTCAATTTTACACTGACAGCAAGACTTACATAAGGGCATTTTTGTCCAGTAATTTTAGCTTTGTATAGATAGATCTTTTTCACATTTTTAAGTTAAGTTTTGCATTAGGAATCTCGTGAACAACCGTATTTTACCACTTTGAGTAATTATTTAGCTTACATCTTTAGATTTTCTTTTTGTAATTGACTTTTATTGTTTATATTACAGCTTCATCTTTGATTTCTACCATTATTATGAGCAGCTAGACCCCATAGCTAGGGTTGTGACCCAACCCTGGTGTGGGTATTTAATGGGTCTTTAATTTTAGGGCTTAATTATTTATGGGTTAGTAATGTTTAGCTTATTTCATATTTAATTGTATAATTGGTGGTTGCAAATACTGATTCATGCCTTTTTTATTTAGGCTCTTCTTGAGAAAGAGGGTCCAAGTCTAGGTAAAGTAAGTAACAGGGAATTGGGGTGAATTCAAGAGATTGATAACCCCAATTAAAGGGTTAAGACTAGAGATAGTAATACCCGACTTTAGCCGATTTCACTTGCATTGCATGAACACCCATTTATGCTTGAGAAAGCCAAAGCGGGCAAAATTATTCAAACTACCGAGAGGTATAGAGTTAGTAAAGTGTGAAGGTTACCCATTAAATACTCACCTAGACTGAAGTCACTCCCCTAGTGCTTTTTATCATTTGGAAAACTCTTCTAAAAACATTGTTCTTAGATTATTTTCAACAATCAATAACATTAAAATTAGAATAGAAACAAAACCCCACCATGGTTAGAAGTGCAATTAGAAACAACACGCACAACTTGATTAGGTAGAAACCCAACTCCCAACTAATATTAACTCCCTATGAAAATCGATCCCGTCCTTTCGAGTAAAACTGCATCGACCACTCATCACTACTTTATAGTGGTGTAGGGTTGGAACCGATCATCTCACATACATTGATTTCCCCAAAACAATTCAATAACTAATAGCCATGTACATTAGTCTCAAAGCATAGGAAAAATAATTAATTCATGAACAATCGTAGGTTACCTTAGGCGCGAATAATAAAATAATCATGATTATGGGTACGGTTCTCGTGGCATAGTCATGATAAATAATACCAAATTTTAGTGTGCATTTCACATGGCTCGACCTTACAACTTCAAATCAATAATAATAATAAACATGTTGTAAATCGTGGGTGCATTTCACGTGGCACGATTCACAATTTGTACAAAAATAATAAGTACGTGACATCGTGACTTGTTTAAATAAACTCCATAATTATTTGAAATAATTAAAAGCGGTTATAAAGTTAAAAAATGCACAGTAGACTTAAAACATGTAATAAATCAGATAATTAGGCCAATTATTAATAATTGAGAGACCATTCTAAAACCACGAAACTCGGGAGGCCTCACACCTTTTCCCGGGTTAAGAAAATTTCTTACCTAGTCTTTTGTGTTTGCAGACCAAAATAGAGTCAATTTCTCCGATTTGAGATTTTAAAATAAACCGGTTACTTGGGACACTATAAATATCCCAAGTGGCGACTTTGAATTAAAATAATAACCCCATTTTGATTAATGTCACTTTAATTGGAAAAACTTCCTATCCCCTTGGGAAAAAGGAGGTGTGACATCGGTGAGTCGTTGAATATCAAGGTCGAGGAGTCACTGTAGATCGAGGTCAAGGTCATTCTCCTTAGACAGGATACTAACAACTAGTTTTTATGTTAAGACATTAAAGAGAATATTCTAGTGGATATTCTCTGTACTTATATTATTAGACTTTTTAGGTATATGTTCCTTATAAATAGAAAGATATATAATTATAGGGGACATAAGATATTCACTTGTAAAAGAAAACATTGACTTTCTCTATAGAATTTGGCCTTATTGCAAACATACAACATATAACTTTTTCCTAAGATTCTTGCCTAATTTTTTCACTTGATTCAAGAAAAATCTGAATATTCGAAGGCTCATCAATCATTCATCATTGTCAGAAGGAACATTCACATATCTCACTCATTTATGGGTAACTATACACTGTTATTTTGTCATCATAAAAAAGGGGGAGATGTTAGATCTAAGTTGATTTTGATGATGCAAAATAAGGAGTTACTCTTTATGTGCAGAAACAGTCTTTATGCAATGAAAAAAAGGCATAGAAGAATCAATACGAAAAAGGAAGGAGTAGCAAAAATTCAAAGGCAAAATCAATCAAGGAAGATATTATAGGAAATATCTCAATTAAAGGAGGTCAAGGGAACAAAGTTACCCGATAAAGATTCTTCCATATAAGAACGTCAACCGAAGCAAAAGTCAAGGGATTTGATAATGGGAATGTCAAAGGATGAAATAAATCAAGATCGCGATTCATGGAAAATCAATAGAAGAATTATATTGGAAAGAATCAATCTACGATTCCTTCTGAGAACAACTCCCTCGGGTTTGCAATCTCTCAAGATTCACAAGACATGAAGGCCTCACGAAGTATAAATACCTACAGCACCAGCTTTGAAGAAATATACTTTTAATGAACCACTATCATTCTTTTTTTTCTACTCCAAACAAGCATTGTAGTTCACTTTAGATCTGCTAGTGAGAGAAGAAAAAGAGATAAACACCGGTGAGGCATTGTATCAAGAAACAAGAAGTGACATAGTGATTAAGTTGTTGGTGTAAAGCTACATCAACACTCTTGTAACCAAGAAACTTCATACTGAAAGAGAATACATTTGCAACCCAAGGGGACTAGTCGTAGGATTCACATTAAATCTGAACCAGTATAAAAATCCTGGTGTCTTTAATTCCTATATTTTTATTCTTCTTTATTTTTATTCTGCTCTTACCTTGAGTCGACTATTAGAAAACTAGTCAACTACTTAGGGTACAAAAGAAAAATCGACACTTTACCTCCCCCTCTCTTGTACTTTCACTACTATGCTCCTAGTAACCTTGGACGATATTTGTGTGGACAAATATTGTTACTCTAAAGAGTGAGTTATTAGGCGAAACTATTCTTGAATTTGTAGTGGTTGAAATTAAGCACAATAAAATAGCCCAAAAATCGTGTAGGATTCTACTAGGGTAATAGAATCCTAGTCCAACTCTTCTCTCAAGTAACTTTCTACCCAAGTCTATCAAGATTTTACTAGGTATAGAAAAGACCAAAGAAATAATAAGAGACTGTCAATTATAGTAATAATTCAAAATTTCTGGATGAATTAAATCCTACTATAATTAATCACAATTTATTCCACTAAAAACTGCAATCGAACTCCTCAACATAAATTTTGAAATTCACCAACACTTATTTTAACTCCCCGTATTAAGATTACAAATACCATTTCATTAAATTAAATCACCAACAAATTAATTAATCATCTAATTAAATTCTTTATAATTCTGCTTAAACTATTTCATGTGACGGATACAAAACCCACCGACCGAATTTTCATATGAAAACTTATAAGCTTACATAAAGGGGTATTATCAAACTCAAGATTGAGTCATGGATTCTGTCAACTAATTATTATTATTTTACAATTACTATTAGTTATTGTACAATCTATTAGGCACACACTAAATCTAAACAGATTTGTACCTTTTGATAAATCAAAACAATAAACAAATCACATTGATCATAATCTGTCATGAACCCAAATCTAAGCCAGTCGTGGTGGCGCCTATCGTGGAACTAGGCCAGCCAAAACTACACTCAAATCATAATAACCTTCCATTTACATCTTTACTACAATGATAACCCATAAGGTTTCCTTTAAACATTTATAAAACAGTAAAAGCTATACTTAATATTAAATACAACCCCTGAGATCCCGGAGTCACCGGTCATGAGAATTTACATAAAATATACAACTCAAAAGAAAATAAATTCTATAATAGTAAGCAGGATAGAGAGCAGGACTGCAGACACATGCATCTTGTAACGACCCGACCGGTCGTTTCATGATCTAACGCATCGTTCAGTGGTTTGAGGCCGTGAGCAGCTTCATTTCAGGTATTATGACCAGTGGGCATGGTCAGAATTGAACTTCAGGAAGTTTAGAGTTGGTTTGGAAAGAAAATTCTCATTTCAGAAGCCTTGAGTTGGTGAAATCAACTAAGAATGGAATTTTAAGTAAACGATCTCCAAATCAGGATTTGAAGGTTCTAGCAGGTTTGTATGATGATTTCGGACTTAGGTGTATGTTCGGATCGGGTTTTCGATAACCCGGGAGCGTTTCGGCGTATATTATGGAAGTTAGCATTTTAGAAGGATTTCATGAATTTGGGGTTGGAGTGCATATCAGTGAGGTTGATATCCGTTTGGGATTCTGAGTCTAGGAATAGTTCCGTAGAGTGATTCTCGAGTTGGGAGCGTGATCGGAAGTGAATTTGGATGTCCGGAGGTCATTTTGAAGTCATTTGGCTAAAGATAGAAATTTGAAGGTTTTTGAGAAATCCGGCTGGAAGTGTAAGTTTTGTTATCGAGGTCAGAATGTGATTCCGGAAGTTGGAGAAGGTCCGTAATGTTGAATATGACTTGTGCACAAAATTTGAGGTCAATCGGATTTGATTTGATAGGTTTCGGCATCAGAGGTAGAAGTTTAAATTTCTAAGCTCATAAAGAATTGGATTTGAGTGCGATTTGTGATTTCGGCGTTGTTTGATGTGATTTGAGGGCTCGAGCAAGTCCGTGTCATGTTTTGGGACAGGTTGGTATAACTGGAAGGGGCCTCGGGTGTATTCTGGGTTTTTAACGGATCAAAATTGAAGTTGGAAGAAGGGATGAACTATTGTCATCTGGTGCAACCGCACCTGCAAGGCTTTGACCGCAGGTGCGGCGCTGCAGGTGCGGCCTGGGAGTCGTAGGTGCGAGTGTGGGCTTGGCTTGGCTAGGAACTGCAGGTGCGATGGAAATTCCGCACCTGCAAAGCCACAAGTGTGGGCAGTGGGGGCGCAGGTTCGATCTGGCTGGAATTGAGGGAAAACGCAGGTGCGGTAGATTTGGTCGCACCTGCGAGATCGTAGGTGCAGAGGTAGGACCGCAGGTGCGAAAAATGCCTGGGCAGAATGTTTTAAAAATTGGGTTGAGCCATTTCTCTCACATTTTTCTTTGGATTGAGATGATTTTTGGAGAGCTTTTCTAGGGAGATTTCACCAAGCATCAAGAGGTAAGTTGTTCTACTTGGTTCTAAGGTCAAATACAAGATATTGCATGGATTCTTGAGCATGAAATTGATAGGAAAATTGGGAAACTTTGAAGAAAACTAGAATATGGAAAATTTGGATTTTTAACCACGAATTGAGCATGAATATTTGAGTAAATTATATATTTGAGTTAGTAAGGATGTGGGTAGAGTGTATCTTCGAGAATTTTGTATTTCCGGGCACGTGGGCCCAAAGGCATTTTGGTCATTTCTCCGAGCGGGGTTGGGAAAGTATATAATCTGAATTTTGTTGTGAGTATTAGGATGAATTTTCATTACTTTGTCATTTATGTGGTAGTTTCATAGCGTGGTGCGTCCGTTGGGGTCATCGGAAGGGATTGGAAGCCGGTGTTGGAATTTCGGAGCGAGGTAAGTCTCCTTTCTAACTTTGTGAGGGGGAATCGTCCCCCTAGGTGAATTAATTCAGTATATGATATTATCTTCGGGGGATACATACACACGAGGTGACGGGAGTCCGTGCATAGCTACTATTATGCCATGTCGGGGTAGCCTAGGACCCACTAGCATGCTTTATGTGTGTACCTGTAACCTTGGCTGTAATATTAAACTGCTAACATGACGAAAACATGATATGAAAGTTTAAAAGAAAACTAGAGTTCATATTGTTAACCCTCTAAAATGAGAATCATTTCCGCGATGAATATATGTGTACCTGGACTAGGATGTATCATGGGGTATTACTAAACTGGACAAATGAGTTTCAAAAACAAAGATTTCAAAAACTATATTTCATGTTTCTTTTAATAAAGACTTTACCATTTTCCTGAGAAAAATGGTTTTCTTGATGGGTGCCCGAGTCGCTTGAGTGATTCGCGAACAGGAAGACCCTCTATTCGTGTATGTATTCTTATGAGCACCTGAGTCGCATGTATGATTCGCGAGCAGGCTAGCCGTATTATATTGAGAGGTGCACTTCTGGGACGGGCCGGTCGATCCCTCGCCAGTGCACAGAGACGATTATTATATTGAGAGATGCACTTTTGGGACGGGCCGATCAATCCTTCGGCAGTGCGTAGAGAGATTGAGAGATGCACTTTTGGAACGGGCCGATTGATCATGCGGTATTTCTTAGAGATATTGAGAGCTGCACTTTTGGGACAGGCCGATCGATCCTTCGGCAGTGCGTAGAGAGGTTGAGAGATGCACTTTTGGGACGAGCTGATCGATCCTTCGGCAGTGCGTAGAGAGGTTGAGAGATGCACTTTTGGGACGAGCTGATCGATCCTTCGGCAGTGCATAGAGAGGTTGACTATCTTATGACTCCGGACAGTTGTATTACCCTTGTGTGCGCGTGACTGTTTGGTACTATTCTGTTGGTATTGGTTTGACATGATTTGAGGAAAAGGAAAGTGTACATTGTTGTTTATTCTCTGTGGTTACCTGGATTTCTGTACTTGATATGTAGTCGTTGTTCACTATCTTACATGTCTATTGTATTTCATCATATTCTTTCACATGTTGTATTGTCAGACCTTAGTTAGAGTCTAATTTTCCCCCTCGTCACTACCTCTCTGAGGTTAGGCGGGCGACTTACTGAGTATAAGTTGTTTTTGTGCTCATGTTGCACTTGCTGTGCATTTTATTGCACAAGACCTTCATAGCAATGTGGAGGATTCGAAGACTTAGGCGAGTTGCACCATCCAGAGGCGATCCGCGGCTGGCAGAGTCACCTTCATACTGTATTTACTCATTTTTAAATTTCCTTTTCCACTTGTATTTCGGACAGGCTTGAGGTGATTGTATAACTTCTTAGAAATTGCTCATGTACTTGTGACTCCGGGTTCTGGGGATGTGTTGGAGTTTATTTCTGGAAATTTGTTTCAATTAATTAATGGTTTGGCTTGCCTGACCTTGTGTCCGGTGCCATCACGGCCTTAGGGATTTTGGGACGTGACAACATGGTATCAGAGCGCTAGGTTCCCGTAGGTCTCACGAGTCATGAGCAAGTCTAGTAAAGTCTTGCGGATCGGTACGAAGACGTCTGTACTTACCTTCGAGAGACTACAGGGCTGTTAGGAGTACTTCCCTTCTTGATTCTTCATCGTGCGAGTTGATTCCTTTGAGGCTTATGCCTATGTTCATTCCTACTCAATCTTACGCATCGCAAAGCGCTTGTTATGGATCAGGAGTTTGAGGAATGGGAGAATGGTGCTACGAATGTTATTCGAGATGCTTCCAGGTATAAATGGTCGTGGTTGTTGTTATGGCCCTGTGAAAGGGTAATATGTTGTTTCAGCTCAGTAGCTGTGTTTTTGGGAGCCTTAAGGCCATGCTCGGGTAGTGATGATGGTTGCAATTGATTGTCGCATGGTATCGATATGATGATAGAACATTTGCATGTATGTTGGGGAAGATGAATGGTTTGAAAGAAGGTCTTCTCAGAGTATGATTTCGAGATTTCAGTGCTTTTGTTCCGGCAGAGGGAAGGCATTTGGAGTATGAATGGCTCGGCTGGGATTAATAAGGTAGTAAGACTGGGTGTCTTCAAGTGAGAGGGGATATGCACCTGTGATTTGTAGTCGTCGTCGTTGATCGAATGGAATGTGATAGGCTTGTCGGTGCTATGGTTTCTTCGGTTGCGTGGGGTCAGAGTATTGAGAGGAAGTATCAAAGAATGCGATTGGCAAAGAATGATCTTGTAATGAGGCTAGGCGGTGGTTCCATTTCTAGGAGGCCAGGTGTAAGAAGCGGAAGTCGAGCAATCGCAAAGTGGGGGAGCGGCAGCACAGCTGGGAATTTGAAGATATTTGTCGGCATTAATGGGTGTCCATGAGGAGCGGACGGACTAGTAAGTTGGTAAATGAAGCAGGCGTAGGATGGGGTATTGAAGTCGCAGAGAGCGTGCATTTCAGCATCGTTGAGAGGTGTCGGCGGGTGATTTTTACAGGTGGGTTGTCTTTTGGGGATAGGTTAGCAATGACGGGGTTGGAAGATTCTGTGAGGGGTCCTAGTGGCTAGTCGGTAGGAGATAGAAGGTGTGAATGATGCTAGAGAATTCGAGTAATTAGGGAGTGCTAGCAAGGGAATTTGGAAGATTTAGATGGATTGGCTGAGCAAAATCGTGTTGTCAGAGGAGGAAGGATCTCAGCAGGATCTAGAGTGGTGCAAGGAGTAGCTTTGGTTAAGTGGGGGAGTCCCACCATCTGCAGTTGGGTTGTAGGATTGTCTTCGCATGGGCTTGAGGATTTTCGGCGTGTAGGCAACTTATTTCAGCTAAGGAAAAAGGAGTAAAAGGGGTAGTTGTGCGTGGGATTTGATGAATATGTGCAAAAGTTGGCCTTACCGGATCAGGGTTAGGCTTCGAAAGATTCAGAATTTTTGCTTAAGGCATGGGCGAGTTGTAAGGATAGTGACTCAGTCACGTGTTTCATCGAAAAAGGTGTTCCTGTGCTAGGAGAGCCTTGGGGATTGATTATATTCGAGGCCAGTCAGAGTGGGTGACTCTCAATAGTGGTTCTAGTGAGTTCAAAAGTTAAGATGCAGCAATTAAGGATTTCAGGCAGCAGTATGAACGAGAATCAAGCTTTTGAAGAGTAATCTCTGAGAGGAATAAGGACGGTTTGAATGTTCTATGATAGGTTTTAGTATACAAGATGATATTGGAGGAGTGAGAGAAATGGAATCCGTATTGAGAAAATATTATCAGAAGGGTATGAGACGGGTTGCGAGATTTGGGCAGCATAGTCTCGTGAATCAAGGTCACTCGGGATGAGTGAGGGTTGAGTTTGCTATGGGTTGAAGAAAGTTGTTATTATTCCTGAGGCAATTAATAATGGTTAAAAGGAGATAGATTGATTAGCCATGGTTGAGATGGCACATTGCAGCAGTGATCGGTTCCTTTGATGTGATTTAGTTATGCATGTGGTTGGTGCCGGTGTGTGTGCGGGGCTTGTTGGCCGTCATAACGGATCTCATGTGGGAGCATTTGAGTGCTACGGCCTGTCAGGTGTAGGGGGACCCCGAAAGGGTTATGGTGGTATAGACTACTACTAAAGGATTAGTATGATTGGGGGATAATGGGAATTCACTCGTGTGTTGAGATGGTACTCTTGAATTGAGTCAAGTAGAAAGTCTTTATATGATGAAGTGTTCACCCTATTGGTGGTTCGAAAGTTATGATGGAATTCTTGCGCTACCTCATGTTGGTATGTTAAGTGCGGGAAGCAGTATGTAACTGGAATCGAGATTTAGGTCCGATGTTTATAAGGATTTCATGAGCTCGGAAGATCAAGGCAAAGTGATTTGAAAGTTCAGAGTAAGCTGGTGTTATCTTCAGTGTCGCCCGAGATTGATATTCGGTGAAAGAGGCTTTGTACCCTGGTCATGGGTTCTTGATGTGTTTTGCGTCCTTAGTGTGGTCGGTGTTATGGATGGGCAGACTTTTTGCCTTGTGTGGAAGGTTGTGGAAGCATGACCGCGAAAAGATTTTATAAAGTGTGACATGTAGTCACTTGATGGATTTCAGATTTGGACTAAGTATGAAGAAGGGCAATATTGCTCAATTGAGAATTTACGCCTGGAGGGCGTTCGGTTCAGTTGATTATGGATTATGGGGTGTTAGTCCCGGTGATGATTGTTGTTCTCGTGTATTATGAGAAAAAGTGGGTTAGTATGACCTAGGTTAAAGCTATTACCTTAGATGGTGCGAGGAAGGTAGCTCGATGTTTGTGGATGGATTTAAATATGATTATGGGCTCCGTATGAGCCAGGCATGTTCCTTTCAGTAGAGCGTTTTCATGGAGAGGTATTAGAATAGTGGATGTTGTTCCGTCTTCGTCAAATTTATATGTTATTGTGGCTGTGCCATACGAGTTGTGAAACGGCTTGATAATTCCCTATGTGTTGAGGTCCTGAGTGGTGGGGATGTTATGTGATCAGGACAGCGCTTGAGATATAGAGTATATATATACCGCACCTCAGTTGTGCTTGAGTTATGTAGCCTATAGTTTTATCAGTCTCCCCGGGATGGTATTATTCATTTAGCGTGCTTATGATCGAAATTCAGTAAATTGTAATAGTGAGCAAATCAGCTCTGTATATATTTCCTTACGTGAGTTTTATGTCATTTGGATCGAGTGGCACGCTGCCACAGTGATGTTATTTGGGATCGGGTTGTACACCGCCACGGGTATGTTATTTGGATCGGGTTTCACGCTGCAGCAGTGTGATGATGAGTAAGGTTCCTATCTTTATTTTCTTATGTTTTAATTCCTACTTTCTAGTAAGAACTCATATTAGTTGCATGAGCTGAGTAGTTCCGTCCTGAGTCGTTTCTTATTATCATGTTTGATTTATGACCTATTAGGCGATGTGGTATCATGTGAGGTGATGCAGTGCTTATATATATTGGAACTAGGCCTGGCTAGAGAAATTTCAGGTGTTTGAATGAATTCTGCGCTTATTATATGGATAAAGAAGAAATCTCCAGATTTGATCAAGCTATTGTGCTCGACTAGGTTTTGGTAGCACGGGTGGGTGCTCGAGATGTTAAACAGTAATTTCAAAAAGCTCCAGAGCAGTTCTTAGCACGTTCGAGGACGAACGTCGATTTAAGTGGGGGAGAATGTAACGACCGGACTGGTCATTTCGTGATCTAGCGCGTCGTTCAGCAGTTTGAGGCCGTGAGCAGCTTCGTTTCAGGTATTATGACCCGTGGGCATGGTCGGAATTGAATTTCAGGAAGTTTAGAGGAGGTTTGGAAAGAAAATTCTCATTTCAGAAGCCTTGAGTTGGTGAAATCAACTAAGATTGGAATTTTGAGTAAACGATCTCCGAATTAGGATTTGAAGGTTCCAACAGGTTCGTATGATGATTTCGGACTTGGATATATGTCCGGATCGGGTTTTGGATAACCCGGGAGCGTTTCGGCATACATTATGAAAGTTAGCATTTTAGAAGGATTTCATGAATTTGGGGTTGGAGTGCATATCAGTGAGGTTGATGTCCGTTTGGGATTCCGAGTTTGGGAATAGCTCAATAGGGTGATTCTGGAGTTGGGAGCGCGATCGAAAGTAAATTCGGATGTCCGGAGGTCATTTTGAAGTCATTTGGCTAAAGATAGAAATTTGAAGGTTTATGAGAAATCCGGCCGGAGGTGGAAGTTTTGATATCGAGGTCGGAATGCGATTCCGGAAGTTGGAGCAGGTCCATAATGTTGAATATGACTTGCGCACAAAATTTGAGGTCAATCGGACGTGATTTAATAGGTTTCGGCATCGGAGGTAGAAGTCTGAAATTCTAAGTGCTTAAAGAATTAGATTTGAGTGTGACATGATTTCGACGTTGTTTGATGTGATTTGAGGACTCGCGCAAGTCTGTGTCATGTTTTGGGACAGGTTGGTAATTGGACGGGGTCCCGGTGGCCTCGGGTGGATTCCGGGTGTTTAACAAATCAAAGTTGAAGTTGGAAGAAGGGCTGAACTACTGTCATCTGGTGCAACCGCACCTGTGAGGCTTTGATGTTTTAAAATCAGGTTGAGCCATTTCTCTCTCATTTTTATTTGGGTTGAGATGATTTTTGGAGAGCTTTTCCAGGAAGATTTCACCAAGCATCAATAGGTAAGTTGTTCTACTTGGTTCTAAGGTCAAATACAAGATATTGCATGGATTTTTGAGCATGAAATTGGTAGGAAAATTGGGAAACTTTGAAGAAACCTAGAATATGGAAAATTTGGATTTTTAACCAAGAATTGAGCATGAATATTTTAGTAAATTATATATTTGAGTTAGTAAGGCTGTGGGTAGAATGTATCTTCGAGAATTTTGGATTTTCGGGCACGTGGCCCGAGGGCATTTTGGTCATTTCTCCGATCGGGGTTGGGAAAGTATATAATCTGAATTTATTGTGAGTATTAGGATGAATTTTCATTGCTTTGTCATTTATGTGGTAGTTTCGGAGCGTGGTGCATCCGTTGGGGTCATCGGAAGGGATTGGAAGTCGGTGTTGGAATTTCGGAGTGAGGTAAGTCTCCTTTCTAACTTTGTGAGGAGGAATCATCTCCCTAGATGAATTAATTCAGTATATGATATTATCTTCGGGGGCTACATACGCACGAGGTGACGGGAGTCCGTGCGTAGCTACTATTATGTCATTTCCGGGTAGCCTAGGATCCACTAGCATGCTTTATGTGTGTACCTGTAACCTTGCATGTAATATTAAACTGCTAACATGATGAAAAACGTTAAAACGAAAACTAGAGTTCATATTGTTAACCCTCTAAAAAGAGAATCATTTCCGCTGTGAATATATGTGTACCTGGACTGGGATGTATCATGGAGTATTACTAAACTGGACAAATGAGTTTCAAAAACAAATATTTCAAAACCTATATTTCATGTTTATTTTAATAAAGACTTTACCATTTTCCTCAGAAAAATGGTTTTGTTGATAAAATACGAATTTATTATGTGAATATGTGTAACTTTGGGTGCCTGAGTCGCTTGAGTGATTCGCGAGCAGGAAGACCCTATATTTGTGTATGTATTCTTATGAGCACCTGAGTCGCATGTATGATTCGCAAGCAGGCTAGCCATATTATATTGAGAGGTGCACTTTTGGGAGGGGCCGGTCAATCCCTCGGCAGTTCACAGAGGTGATTATTATATTGAGAGATTCACTTTTGGGACGGGCCGATCAATCCTTCGGCAGTGCATAGAGAGATTGAGAGATGCACTTTTAGGACGGGCTGATCGATCCTTCGGCAGTGCATAGAGAGATTGAGAGCCGCATTTTTGGAACGGGTCGATCGATCCTTCGACAGTGCGTGGAGAGGTTAAGAGATGCACATTTGGGACGGACCGATCGATCCTTCGGCAGTGCATAGAGAGGTTGACTATCTTATGACTCCGGCCGGTTGTCTTACCCTTGTGTGCGCATGACTATTTGGTACTATTCTGTTGGTATTGGCTTGACATGAATTTGGGAAAAAGGAAAGTGTACATTGTTGTTTATTCTTAGTGGTTTCCTGGATTTATTTACTTGATATGTACTCGTGCTCGCTGTCTTACATGTCTATTGTATTTCATCATATTCTGTCACATGTTGTATTGTCGTACCTTAGTAAGAGTCTAATTTTCTCCCTCGTCACTACCTCTCTGAGGTTAGGCGGGTGACTTACTAAGTACACGTTGTTTTGTACTCATGCTGCACTTGTTGTGCATTTTATTGCACAGGTACTTTCATAGCAGTGTGGAGGATTCAGAGACTTAGGCGAGCTAAATCCATCGGCGATCCGCAGCTGGCAGAGTCACCTTCATACTTTAGTTATTCATTTTTAAATTTCCTTGTCCAGTTGTATTTCAGACAGGCTTGAAGTGATTGTATAACTTCTTAAAAATTGCTCATGTACTTGTGACACTGGGTTCTGGGGATGTGTTGGGGTTTATTTCTTTAAATTAAATTGATGTGCTGTCGTATTTAAGTTTACTAAAATGTAT
Source organism: Nicotiana paniculata (assembly GCA_005239505.1). NCBI lineage: Eukaryota > Viridiplantae > Streptophyta > Magnoliopsida > Solanales > Solanaceae > Nicotiana > Nicotiana paniculata. The sequence goes on along the minus strand of MDKI01039992.1, from coordinate 7,535 downwards.
TTATTTGATTATGAAATGCATGAAAAGGTAACGATTTCGAAAATGTTAAAAGTGGAAAGTTGTTTCAATTAATTAATGGTTTGGCTTGCCTGACCTTTTGTCCGGTGCCATCACGGCCTTAGGAATTTTGGGACATGACACAGCTACCTCGCAAACCTCCGATAAATATCTGGAACAGATAGACAGCTCACCCTGGCCTAACACCTGGATCTGCACACAAGGTGCAGGGATTAATGTGAGTACACCAACTCAGTAGTAATGAAAATAAATCGAGTCTGAGCAGCAAGAAACACATAAAAATTAATTCATCAATTCACAATAGCACAGCCTTTCTTTCCAACAAGATATACGTTAAATCATCACGCTTAAAAGTCGATTTCAGTAAAAAATCATTTGGAAATATACTTGACAATAGTTTCAACATAACTTTCAAGAAGTTAAGTGTAAAAATGGTGAAAATCATAATAAGGCCCCTCGGGCAAAACATATTCCATAATTTCAGAGTGAAAGTGGTAAAATCATACGTAGCCCCTCGGGCAAAAACATGTATCATAATCATCCCCTCGGGCATGCCTCACAGTCACTCATGCCTCCCATCACTCGTCACTCGGCACTCGCACTCAGTAGGTACCTGCGCTCACTGGGGGTGTGTACAGACTCCGGAGGGGCTCCTTCAGCCCAAGCGCTAATATCAATCCACCTCGGTGTGTATCATATCCTCAGAAATCAGGCCTTCGGCCTCACTCAGTCAGAACCTCTCAAAAGCCCCTCGGGCGTATAAGTAAAACGGGGTACTTGACCCAAATCATCATTTTCAAATATCAAAGTAGTGTAAATCAGGCTGAGTTTCGAAAACAGTAAGCACAATGTGACTGAGTGAAATCATCAATAAACAGTGAGGAAATAGCAGTAAAAATCCCCCAAGGGGTCTAAACAAGTCGGCACAAGGCCCCAAACATGGCTTATAGCCCAAATATAGTAATAGTTTTTAGAACACAGATTAACATATGATTTAGAGTAAAATACGCAACTCAATAGTTGCCGCGGAGAGGAACAAGTCCAATCTGAAAATCAGTGTGTGCCACATACTCGTCATCTGACATGTGCGCCATTCTAAAAGCAGTGAGAAATATGGAGTCCAGGGTTTCATACCGTCATGACAAGATTTATAACCACTACTTACCTCTAACGGGCCACAAATTGACTCCCGACTGCTCCGAATCCAACCAAAACCAGTTTAACATCATCAATATATGCTAAAGGAACACAACCCAATCGAAAACTATCAATTTACACAAAAATCTCGAAATTCGGCCAAACCCGAGCCCCGGGCCCACGTCTCAAAATCTGATAAAATTTACATCACAAGAACCCTTATCCTCCCACGAGTCCGTACATACCAAGAACATCAAAATCGGACCACAATTGCCCACTAAAATTGCCAAAAGAAATTTCCAAATCTTTCCTCCCATTTTTCCAAACTTTTTTTCTACTTTAATCCTTCAAATTACAAGCCTAATCCGAACAAAATAACATAGAAACGACTTTAGTAATCTGGGAACTTACCTCCACTGAAGACCCTCAAATTATCTCTTCAAATTGCTCTCAAATAAGCTCCAACTGCATGCAACAATGGTAGAATGACCAAAATTTCACGGAGGCTTTCTTTTTATACTGTTCTGCCCAGCAAATCCGCACCTGCGGACCTTTTATCACACCTGCGAACCGCACATGCGGTCTCAGGTGCGCACCTACGAAATCCCAATAACAAATCAATTCTCGCACCGGCGATCTCTTCTCCACACCTGTGGCTTCGCAGGCGCGGCCAACTCCTTGCACCTGTGGACTCCTCCTGCCGAGCCTCCCTTCATACCTGTGCATGGATCTTCGCACCTGCGGCTACCCATCCGCAGGTCCGACCACACACCAGAAAATTTACACCAACAGCCATTTGGCTGCAATTTTCCCAAGTTCAAAACTCTGCCAACAATCCAAAATCAATCCCGAGCCCCTCGGGGCCCCAACCAAACATACCAGCACACCCTATAGCATTATTCAAACTTAGTCGAGCCTCCGAAACACCAAAAACAACATGAAAATACCAAAATTACATCAAAGTCAAACCTATGAACTTTGAAACTTCTAAATTTCGCCAACGATGCCGAAACCAACCAAAACAACTCCGATTGACCATAAATTTTGCACACATATCCAAAATGACATTACCGACCTGTTCCAACTTCTAGAATTTCATTCTGACCCCGATAGCCTATTTTTCACTGCCAACCGGAAATCGCCAAAAACTAACTTTCGCCAATTCAAGTCTAATTCTGCACCGGACATCAAAACTATATTTCGAACACACTCCCGAGTGACAAATCACCTAACGGAGCTAGCCGAGCCATAAAATCTGCATTCCAAGGTCGTTTACCAATAAGTCAACTCTCATTTGACTTTTTCAACTATTAGGCTACTTTAAGAGACTAAGTGCCTCAATTCTCACCATGACCACTCTGAACCCGAACCAACCCACCCAACACACATAAATGAAGTTGAACCACATATAATGAAGCAGAAGCAGGGGAAACAGGGCTAAACTCTCGGAACGACTGGCTCGGTCGTTACATAATTACTATATCAAGATTAGGAGTATAAGATCATTTAATGAATCAGAGAAAATGTTTTATATATTTATTACAAAACAACTTTTCTATACTTGGTCGTACTAGCACAAGAAGTTGGAGTAACACTACTCCCATAATCAAGATAAATTATTGTGATTACCCAAGGGGTCATTTTATAAAATTAGACTTCGTTCCATGCTTAATAGCCATAAAAAGACTAAAATTAAATACTTTGTGTGCGCAGTCCGGGCGTGAAACCGGAAAGCTTTTATGTGGAAATATGAGAAATAGTGATTTTTAGAATTTAAAATTTGATAAAAGTTGACTTTGATCAACATTTTGAGTAAACGGACCCGAATCTGTATTCCGCGGGAGGTCCACAATAAAATATGAGACTCAGGTGTATGCTCGGAAACACATTTCGAGGTCCCAAGCCTTAGAAATCAATTTTTGAAAGAAATTATTTTGCTAAAATGTTCATGAATTAAAGAAAAGAAATAATGCTAGAAATCATTGGTATCGGGTCCATATTTTAGTTCCCAAGCCTGGTATGGATTTTTATGATATTTAAAGGTTAACCGTGAAATTTGGTGAAAAACATAGTTCATTTGATGTGATTCGGACATCCGGTTGAGAAATTATGAATTTTAAGAGTTTTTGTTGAAAATGATGAGTTTTGAGGTTTAATTCATAGATTTACATGTTACTTTCATGATTTTATCGTACGAGAAAGTCCGTATGATGTTTTTAGACTTGCATGCATGATTGTTTTATAGCCCCGAGGGATCGGGTGAGTTTCGGATAGGCCACGGGTGTTTTACACTTGAAAATAGCTGCTGGTTTTTCATTGCTGGTGTGCAGGTAGTTTGTTCTATGCGATCGCATAGGCAAGTCCACGATCGCACAGAGTAAAATTTGAGGCCCCTGTTGGTTTCACTGTGCGAACGCAACACAACGAGTGCGATCGCATAGCTTCGCCCAGGTTGCACTGTGCGAACGCACCTACTTCTCCGCGACCGCACTGAGTTAAATCAGGCATAGGGGAGGGGAGGCCAATACCCTGTGCAATCGCACCCCCTCCCCGTGTGAACGTACTGCCCAAATTTTCCTTACCCTCTGCGATCGCATGTAATTACCCGCGATCGCACAGTTTCCCAGCCCTACTAATATAAATATCTTTTAAAGACGGGCAGAACCCTTTCTTCTCCAATTTTTTGAGATTCCAGCCCTAAAAATGAGTTTTCTTCAACAGTATTCATCCCCAATTCATAGAAAATCAATTCCAAACCTTGTTCTTTCAAGTCCTTACTAGTTTGCATCACTTTTAAAGCAAAAACAAAGAATTTTCATGGTAAAAATCTAGGATTTTGGTAGAATTAGGGAGTTTTGTAAAAATTGAATTTTTATATCAAATTAAGGTCGGATTTCAAAACTATGGCATATTTGGGTTCGTGGGTGAATGGTAAACGTAATTTGGTCCGAACCCCGAGTTTAGACCAAGCGGGCCCGGGGTCGGGTTTTTACTTTTTTGTAGAAAACTTAGAAAAAATTATATTTTCAGTAAAGTTAGTTCCTTTAGCATTAGTTAATGATATTAAGTTATTTTTATTAGATTCGAGCAATTTAGAGGTGAATTCAAAAGGAAAAGCAATAATTGAGCAGTGGGTGGCCTGCGAAATTGAGGTAAGTGTTTGGTCTAACTTTGTCTTGAGGGAATAGACCTCCCCACTTGTTTGCTATGTGAAATGTATGGGCATGGTGTATAGGTGTGGTGACGAGTATCTATGCACCACCCAAATTGATTGCTAAACATGATCCCCTGCCTGTTCCCCACTTATTTGATCATTAGCTTAATTTTTATATGTTCATTATTGCTTCTATGACTATTTGGCCTTGTTGATCTGTTGTTAGATATTGTTGTTAATATTTGGAAAGAATATTGGTTGTTTGAGCTGGTTTCCTTGCGATATGTATAACGGTTGAGAGGTTTGGCATTATTTTTACGAATTATATATATATATATATATATATATATATATATATATATATATATATATATATATATATATATATATATATATATATACGTTCTGGTTGTTTCGTTTTGATAATATTGAGGAAGTTGTGAGAAATACAGTCTAACTGTTTCGTAATTGTTAAGGTTCACGTGGTTATTGGCTTTCATTGAGTTATTTCCAATTGTTTTTGTATGTGTGTTAAAAATGTTGGTTGTTCTTTTGAGTTTATCATAGTATATAAAGACTGAGCTGGATTGACAATGCTACGGTGTTTACTTATATCCTGGTTGGTTTTATTGTGAAATGATATTGGTTAAAGCTTACGAGCTATATGATTTTCTGTTAATAATTGTGGAAATAACAGTATTGTGAAAGGCTTGACCTGATTTGTGAAATTCTTTATGAATAAATTGATATGATATGTCTGGTGGGAGCGGGTTGCACGCCGCAACAAAAAGTGATAAGGGTGGACATGTGGGATCGGATTGCACGCCGCAACAAGAGCAATAAGGGTGATATATTTAGGGAGGACAGGTGGGAGCGGGTTGCACGCCACAACAAGGAGCGATAAGGGTGGACATTTATATTTTTACTGATTTTCAAAGAAAGTAAAGATTTGAAAATCTAAATGTTTATTTTTACTGTTTTGTTTTTTTGAAAAACAAAGATTTGAAACTTTCTATTTTATATTACTATTTTCATATTTTGGCACTACTTTTATTCAAAGATAAAGTTTGAAAACTTGGAAATTTTTTAGGATTGGTTATAGCTGAGGCCTGAAAGAGGTGGTTATGTTATTTTATTATTGTTGCAGTATTTGAATTGATGTGTTTAGATTTCCTTCCTGTTTTATAATTATTGTCTCAGATATATTTTCTTGTTCATGTAGAATTGTTTTATTGTGTTATCGTATATATATTAATATCACAGGTTTATTGTTAAAGCCCCGCCTTAGCCTCATCACTACTTCGTCGAGGTTAGGCTCGGTACCTACTCAGTACATGGGGTCGGTTGTACTGATACTACACTTTGTGCTCTTTTTCACAGATCCAGGTACTAGTCAGTAGTAGAGGATTCCACGATGACCACCCGATTCGTTTGGAGACACGAGGTACATTTGTCGGCGTTCGCTGATTCCGAGAGTCTTCTCCTATTATTATTCACAATGTTTTATTATATTCCGAACAGTTACACTATTTCTTTCGGCCATTATTTGTAGTATTCTTTAGTAGTTCGTGGACTGTGACACCAGACTCTGGGGTAGTCTTAGAGTTGTTTGCATAATTAGTTTGTGATCCGTTTTACTTAAATGGTCATTGTTATCATTTTATTTTATTTCTGTTGGGAATTGTTTTAATTAGGCTCAATTGAAATTTATTTAATTAAGCTCAAATAATTAATCAAGGAAATTAGTTAATCGACTTCTAACATTGGCTTGCCTAGCAAGTGTGGTGTTAGGCGCTATCACGATCCCTGAGGTTGGGAATTTGGGTCGTGACAAGTTGGTATCAGAGCACTAGGTTTACTTAGGTCCCACAATCCACGAACAAGATAGGGTCTGAAGGATCGGTAAGGAGACGTCTGTACTTATCTCTCAGAGACTATTGAGTTAGGAACAATCTCACTTCTATTCTACTCCATCGTGAGAATTTATTCTACCATTGATGATTGAACTTGTCTATTCTTGTCCTCTCACAAATCTCGACAAAGTGCAAAGAATTTGCAATTGGACAAGAGACGAAGCCCCAATGACAGCTACGATTAGGGAAATAGACAGAAGCAGAGCTCAGACTAAAGCTCAAACATCAACACCCATTGTAAAGTCTCAAATGGATCTAGACGCGAAGATTCTAGCTCAGTCGGTACATGTTGGACTAATTCAGATTCTGGAAGGGTTTATAGTAACTCCAGTGTTACAGGATGCACTAGTCCGTTTAGTAAGGTTGGACAAGTTTACCAAACTATTTCCACTCCATTTCAGTGGTACATCTTTTGAGGACCCTCATTGTCACGACCCCAGTTCGCCCTCCATGAACATGTCGTGACGGCACCTAGTCCCTATGACTAGGTAATCCTAACAATGCGGAATGACAACATAATTGTGGAAATAAGTAAATAAAAGAAAGCTGAACACTCTAAGAGAAAGACTATATATAAACGCCACTTGGCATATACAACTCAAAACAATATGACAATCTACAACATCACCCCAAAACCCGGAAACTCACGGGAACCACAGGCTAACAGAATATAATACATAGCTCTAACTCAAGAATATCTATACAACTGTAAGGGAGGATAAACTTTTCACAAAACTAGAAAAAGGATAGAGACTCCTGGTCTGCGGACGCGGCAGATATACCTAGAAGTCTCTGATGTATCTCTCAACCTCGGGGATAGTGCGCCTGAGTGGAGGTACCTGGATCTGTAAATGAAAAACATGTGCAGGAAAGGGCATGAGTACACCACGGCGGTACTCAGTAAGTGCCAAGCCTAACCTCGGTCGGGTAGTGACGAGGAAGGTCAGGGCCCTACTGAGGTCAAACAATATAATAGGAATTTACAGTATGAAAACAGGCGGTAATAATGAGTACATCAGTGAAATAAGACAAGTCAAACAAGGCAATAACTAAACATAAGAACAGAATAAACCCGGAATATGTATAGCATAACAACAATGGTATTGATGAGGATCTCCCAGGATACCGTCCTGTAGTCCTTTTCTTAACTGTCCGGTGGATCTCCCGGGATACCGCACCATAGTACATCATATGTATATCCGAAGGATCTCCCGGGATACCGTCCCATAGTCCTTTCCTCAACTTTCCTGTAGTCCATCATATGTATATCCGAAGGATCTCCCGGGATACCGTCCCGTAGTCCTTTAGTAAAT